>JALLKD010000351.1:0-79867 GCA_023509735.1 Fusarium liriodendri | reverse complement strand
TGCCCACGTACCTCTTTGCAAAGCTGGTAATGGTTTCATATTGGGTGAGTTCTGTGACGAGCACGAGCGGAGCATCGGTTACAGTGATGGTCAGGGTTTCATCCACAGCAATGGTCGTGTTGGAAGTAATGAAAGCGCTGAGCTGAACAGGCTTCTCGACAAGGACGTGGACAGGCTGGAGTTGAACGTAAGCCAGCCCAGTCGAGCATATCGAGGCAGGATGTTCGAGGGCAGAAGCCAGCCAGGACTGCAAAGTGCTGGCTGCCAGTGCTAATCGAAGTTTATTATCCATGATGGATTTGCACAAAAGAAAGCGTGGTAATTGACTGCTTGGGGCAGATTGTTAAACTGGATTGACATCTCGGATTATATGTATTTGAAGCAGAACGGTTGTTGCTCGCAAACATTTAACTTTGCCAACATGACGCAACTTCTCTCGGAGGTTCGGACAATCCCAGCACACGATAAGGTTTGAAACCTTTTTTGCCTTTGACGGGTATTCATTATCCTGGCTTGTGAGATCGGGTCCGCCACATTCGTGGCTTCGCTTGATCTCGATGTGGAACGTGGCGTTGTAGCTAGACCAAAGTTAGCTTGGTTGAATCTGCCAAACCTCGGTACCGGGACCATGGGCCAGGTGAAGTTAGGCTAGACCGTTTATGACCTCATTCAATGAGTCCAGCCACCTGGAAGCGAGCCACGAGCTGTCAGGTACCGGGTGTTCCGAACTTCCGGTAGCCCCACTCACAGGTCTAGTTCAGCTGTCAAGGCCGTGTCAAGACCACGTGGCGGTAGATTCCGTTTACGAAGCGTCTAAAACTGATGCCGCCGTTGGAACGGCGACGCCGAATCATCCACAGCAGAGACAACCGAGCCGAGCCAAGACGCTATAAACGGTGTGGTCTGACTGCGGTGCCGCATAGAAATGGAGAACTTCTCTTACAAGGCTTCTAGAACCTCGTTTTCGTTGTTCTCGACAATCCGTGAGCCCGTTAAGCAAGAGAAATTTCAACTAGCCAAGCTGGAATATGGGCCCTAAACAAGCATCACGTCCGAAGAACGGGCCCCCTTTGTCGGTTACCAGGCTGGAGCGGAATCATCGGAAGAATTTGAGCATCTCGTGGTCTTTGACTCCATGAAAGAATTTTGTTGATCAGAGGGAAGTGGCGAGTGAAAAGGGGAAGGGTTAGATATAAACCCCTGATGGATCTGCCATCCGATCAAGTCAAACAGAATCAAAATTCAAGCTCTGTATCAGCCCTCCAAAACATCCCATATTCATCTACTCCACTTGTCATCTTCCTTCAGCAGCCAAAATGAGCAAGTCCATATTGTTTCCCCTGCTTTCCGGCGTTTTCATCCTGTTAGCTGATGCAAGGATGACGCCAAATTCACCCTCGGAATCTGACCCTTGCACTATCACCATCACACTTCCACCATCTCAAGCCACCACTCAAATTCCAAGGGTCACCTTGACATTGGATGAGCACGCAAAGTTCGTCAAGGCAGAATCACCAAGTGTCTCTGTCATCACATCCACTCAGCCTACCTATTCTCCAGAAGTGCATACCAAATCGTCACCACATACCGTCACAGACCTGCCTATGATTGGCGAGAGCAAGTATCCGCTCTCGACTGCTCTTTTGAAGCCATCTCCAGCCTCTGAAAGCACACGACCCTCTGGCGGCGCGGAAACTGCACCGCTAAATGTCATTGGCGCCAAGACTTCAATGCTAGTACACCCCAAGATCACACAGACACACGCGGTGGTCACTTTCTCCACCCAGACTCGAAGCAAGGTGTCATCTATCAAAAGTGGTTCGAGCGAAGATTATGGCTTTCAAGAAAGCAGCAGAACTGTTGAAGGCTCAGCCGTCACCACATCATCAGATGTTATGACAGTCATCTCGTCAACGCCCTCCCAGATCGATGAAACATCACTATCAGCAGCCTCTACGACACTTGAGATCCTTGCATTAGATAGCTCATCATCGAGCTTCCAAGATGCTGGAACCAACCCAACAAGCTCTTCAAGCGTTGAACCCTTCCCAACGCAGGTCTCTGGAGCAATCTCGTCGCGTGTTGCGTATAGCTGGAAGGCTGTTTTCAGTTTTATTGCCGTGATCTTGATTTTTAGTAGTTAAAATGCGATGATTTCATGTTTTTCTCTATTTAAAATAAATTATCTGCTCATGAATGGCGTTTTCACTTGTCCCATCTGTGCCCACGACGTGAAACCTCACCTTGTTACTGTGACGTTTGCTGAGGCCTGCAAGAATTGATCAAGTATCGCCATTTAAACTTATAATATCTTAAGCGCTGAAGAAGGTAGAATGAATCTTCTTAAATGCTGTTGATTACTCGTAGCCAAGCTTCAGTACCTGGTGAAGAAAACAGTTTTTGGTACCCTATAGGCATCTCAGTAAACGCAATATCACGTGACAACGAGGTCCTTTGAACCAAGAGGGCCGTTTCAGGGGGCTGAAACTAAGCGAGGAAACTCTAATGCCTGTCAGTGGGGCCCATGACGTCGGCTCCGTATGTTTCCTTCAAGTCCCGGAGCTTCTCTCCGGGCCAGATCGGTCTCTCCGCGCTTGACGTTTCTCGGTTAGCCCCAACTGTACTGTTGGCGATTAAGTTTGTTCCAGCGATCCGGCCAGACCACGTGGTCATTTCCATGTGCACACCATCTTTTTCGGCCGTGATCCTGGCAGGAGCAGTTTCGGGGATGCAATGGTGCGCCGCCGACGAGACACGGTAATCTATCAGTTTGTCAAGGCGAATGTTAGTAACAATGAACTTTTGATGATTGCCACTGCAATTGTTGTTCCTGTTGTAGATGCAATACCTTGATCTGTTGTAACAGGTCCCACCAGGTTCAACCAAGGCACAAGGAGGACTCCATGAATACATAAGAACCTCATACGTGGCAATCAAAGTCCAGTTACTCGCTGTCAATCTGTAACCAAGATAGAAATCTATAGGCTGTGATTAGAGGAAAAGTCAAAACCGGGTGCGTTTTAAGCATAAATACTTAAGGAGGAGCAATAGCCCAGAGATGTCCTGGCTTTTAGAATCTAGAATCCGCTGAGGAGGAGCATCTTGTTGCTAACTAGCTAGCGTATTATTACTCTAGCCTATAAGATGAGTAGATAAATCCAGACATGTCTACAAACTCTGAGATAGCATCTTAAGCACGCGTCCCTCCGTAGAACTATTTTTTCCATACTATGAGAAGCAGGTAACAAAAATCAGAGCTTTTATCTAGATAGAATAGATTATATCTTTAGTAATACTGCTCTTATTGGTCCTATATGTGTAGGATATAATATTAACCAGATTACTGATTTTGACCTATTATACCCACTTCGCTTGAAACACCTCCTAGATTAAAATCTATAGTTTTGAAAATCTCCTCCCAAGCATTAAAACCCATTTGCAAAATGAACTGGTCGGTCTCGAGGAAACCACTGGTCTCTTGGTTCTTATCTGCGCTGGAGACTTGCAGAATAATATTGCGAAGGTCAAGTTCCGGGTTATTATTGCTGCTCATCTTGTCGCCAAGGCGGAGCAACACGTCTAGCAAGATGCCTCCCCGCCTAGAGATAGAACTTGAAGATTCTAATTTCCCAAGGAGTTCTCGGCCAAGCTCGGCCGTTTTTCTAATCTCGGCGGCGTCATGTATCATATCGTTCTCGTCTCTAAACAGGGTTGCAAGTGTGAGAGTGATACAGCAGGCCACAAGATGGGATGACACGGTCCACATGTTTTGAGTAATACGGCGAAAGGAGTCATCGGGCCAGGTCTGGAGGTCAAGGACACATTTCTTAGCGATGGCAATACAGGTAAACTACTCGCCAACCGATTAGGAATCCCTAATTCTTCGTTGATTGACGCCTGCTTACCCGTGTATGCGCAAAATGCTTGTCTTTAAAGCTTTGAAGAATGAAATGCCGATGGATCGATAGGTACTAGCACAAAGTTGAGTTCCATGCTGTGAAGATAAAACACAAAATATAGAACACACCTTGTGAGCCATAGAAAGCATGCACATTGAAGCCAAATGTGAAACGTAGGACGGACAGCCAGGCCCGGGCATGGGATTATGGGATCCCCGTCTTAAAAAAGGCGGTAGGTTGGCGTAGATTCGGTTCAGTTCTTCATCTGCCCATAGAACATGGTCATAGATTCTCCGTAACCCGTCTGGTTTCGCTTTTGGATGACCTTCACTACACATGCGATCTTGTTGCTTCCAAATAATCACGGCAACTGAGCCACGTCAGATCAGCCAGTCAGACACCCTTGAGATAAAACCGATAACTGTCTTACCCTTGGACAAGCTATGTGTATAACTGCATTGCGTGTAGGTGTCATCTGGCTGAGATACAACCTCGGAATCGCGAATCATGAGTGCCGGATTCTCGTAGCAATTCAGAGGAAAGGGAGTGTTGAATTGTGTTGCGTGAATGAGGTAGGTATTCTGAAATGGTATCTGAAGCCAGTCTTGCCGGACTAGAAACCACCAGACCCTCTTTTTAATTTCTCGCTCTATCAGCGTCCGCGTAATCTTTCCCTCGGACTGGCCGTGATAGAAGCTTGCGGGTTGATCTGGCCCCAGCCGGTGAATGTTAAGGCATTGTGAAATTCTAATAGCGGCCGCGATAAGAACAGAGGTGAAGTCGGACTGATCTATGTTGTGAGCGACCTGCATCAGGATACAAATTGCTTGGAGTGAGTAGACAGTGTGCTTGGCCATGAAGTTTCCCTTGAATAAGTAGCCCACGCTTCTGTCATACAGAGTGCGGGCCGACTCTGTACCCGCTGTATTAGCCGTTAGCACTTGGAAGGCAAGAACAATTTCCCGGTTTCTGCGGCCTAGAAACGCAACAACTCACCTGTGATGCTTTTTCCGAGTCCCGCGATGTCGCTTTCATCAGCATGGTGTAGTGTTGTCTACGGCCGCAGTCAGTTATGACCGAGACCAGAAATACATGTCAGATGCTCACGCAGAGGACAGCATAGTACAACGCGATCCAAGTCTCGTCACACTTCGCTTGAGTCCAATTGGATTCCAGCTCTTGAATCATGGTTGGCATGTGAACCACGTTGTGCATCCATGCAAGCCTCTCCTGATGATAGTTTAGGAGATCCTGAGCCTCCTTGAGGGATATGACGGTATCCCATGTGGGACTCAGCCGCTGTTGTATCGGTATATCGCTTGAGGCAAGAGACGGGTCATCCACGACACTGTGTGACGGGCTTGGCCGATTCAGTATGTTTCGACGACCATGGGTAAGGAACTCCAAGGTGGCGACGGCTTCATTGATTGGCAGAGCAGATGGGTTGTCCGCATTTTGAGTTGATTGACCCGCCTCCGATACATGCTCATGACCAGTCTGGAACCGCTGGCCATGGTCATAGGTGCCTTGGCCGGAACAAGAGTCCCCAGCACCACCGACTCGCTGGGCCCCTGTAGTCGTCTGGCTGCGCCAATGCTCAGATACTCCGCGACCAAGACGCTTCGATGATTTCCTGGCTACTGTAACCGGTTCTCGGCGACAGGCCTGTGCATTCCCTCGGTCTGTGCATGAAGTGCACGGGATCGTCTTGGAGCATCTAATTTTGCGACGGGTACAATCCACGCAAGACAAGACGATCCGCTGAGTTCTTCGTTCCGCCGGCATTGCTTGTGTTCTGCGAGTAAAACCCTGGTCGATGAGAACATTTATGAGTGCATGATGGGGATAATACTAATCAAATCCGATATCGCCACTCGCTTACCCTGATACACTGTACAGGTTCAAGATAAGCGCGTTCAGCCAATCATATGCTAATTTCTTATCCCACGTGGCCATGGCCTGTGTCGGCCATCTCCGCCCGCCGTTGTGGAAGTTGTCATCCATGCTCGCTCGGATACAGGGTAGCCGAGATACAGACCGGTCTCCCAAAGTCTCATTTTTCTGCGCACCATGAGTCAAGAGACCCAAGCAATGTTTTGAAGTTCATTAGATACCCTCACTTTGAGAAGCAGTCAGGTAACATTCCTCGCCTGTCTAAGCATACCGAGAGATCCGTCTGGCGTTGACGCGCTCATTGATTAGCAATGTGGACCAGCGCTTCAAAAAATTTGATCCAAATGTTTTAGAGAGATTTATCGTAGAGAGAGTCAAAAGCATCAATGATGCTAATGCTGCGTTGTTAGAATCTCACGGGCCGCAATCGATGACTGCGAAGATGAATCGTTAAGGTAAAACAGATTGTGTCTCTCTCCTTCGGATTGCGTTGGTAAGATGATCTTTCAGATGCATCCGACCACTGAAGAGCTTCCTCAAGGTACTCCAGCGTTATGAGATTATGGTAACAAACTTCTTAATTGTAATTTCGGTTCAGAGGTTGGAGTCAAAATTTAGTGACAATGCACAATAGGCTGATGTAGACTGAGGGAGTTCTACGTCGTGGCAACCATATGGCATCAACGATGTGGCGGCTTGAGAATAACAAGGATATAATCATTTGCCTAGACAGGAATAGAAGCCTCCATTGCCTTTGCAGAACTATATTAGAGTCATAGCCTGCTGCTGTTGCAAGTTGAGCAACATATTTGTTTCTGGCACGTGGCGAAGATTCCACACACATGTTTCAGCTGCTGTTGACTGAGAAACTCTCCATAATATCAATTTGACCACTACTTCCTATAAACTAATAGCTTGCTCCGGCCGCAGTAGCCTGCGATGAGGATAGTTCTTGGATAGCCTTGCCGTTCGGGGTACCGTATGTGTCGGCATATCTTCCGGATATCCACTGCTCAACCGTTACAGGCGTATACTTGGGACCTGACGAGCCACTACAGCTTGCAAAGCACTCAACGGAGAAATCGGGATTTCCGGAAAAGAAAAAAGGAATGCTATAACGCTCCTGACCTGACTTATTGATGACGCGGTGCAGATTTGAGAGATATTTGTCGTTGGTCCACCGCATCATCAGATTCCCTAGGTTCACAACCAATGCTCCTCTAGTCGGCACAACGTCTATCCAGTGCGAGGCGTCGCGGTCCCAGACTTGAAGCCCACCGACCATGTCCTGCAGCAGGATAGTC
The DNA here is from genome assembly GCA_023509735.1 of Fusarium liriodendri. Taxonomy (NCBI): domain Eukaryota; kingdom Fungi; phylum Ascomycota; class Sordariomycetes; order Hypocreales; family Nectriaceae; genus Fusarium; species Fusarium liriodendri. The sequence goes on along the minus strand of JALLKD010000351.1, from coordinate 72,771 downwards.
AGAGCCCCGAAGTCTGTGTGCGCGCCGATACCTATAGATGAGTCTTAGGTAGCAGTATCATCACCTGGGGGATAGAAGCTTGCCTCGTTCTAATTCAGAGGCGTCTGGTGCCTGAGGGGGGTAATGTAGCAGTCGCAGAACGGCGATGGGTGTATCGGCAAATCTCGAGACCCAGTCCTCGCTGACGTTCAAGGTCTGGCAGATGACACGTAAGAGACGTTCGGCGAGGCGACACATAGAAATATGGTAGTCGTCGATGACCTGCCGAAATTTGACGGCGTCTGTCACATCCTCCGGGTATTTGTTGGGGCCCAGGTTGAACTTTCGAGCAAAAACAAAGGGGTGATCGGCAGGCAGATCCAGGCCAAAGTAGTAGCCCTCTTTCAGGTCCCCTTCTGTCTTCTTCTCGAAGTTCTGAGCCCGTAAGCGTTCGTATCCACTGTTGAACCCGCCGACGTCTGTGTCAGTCACACCAGGTTAGCATATGCGCTAGATAGAGGGTACTGAAACCTAGACAGACTCACTCTTATCGTACTTCTCCTTTATCTCAAGTGGTAAAGAGAACAGGTCTTGGCTCTGCTCCAAAGCTGCATCTAGCAGGGACTGAGGTATGCCGTGCCCCGTGAGCTGGAAGAAGCCATGGCTCTGACAGGCACTTCGAAGCTGTGAAACAAGGCTCTCGTGGGCGGTACTGTCCGATCCGAAGGCAACTATATGATTGCCGATTGCACTTAGTAAACCTGATATGCATTATGATCAACTACATCGACGGGTTACGTACCGGAGAAATCAATGCTTGGGATTGGCATGGTGAAGATTTAGAGAAATAGATTGTCAAACACAACGGCTTGACTGTTCACGACCAGTGGTCGTTCGCTTTCCTTATGAATCGTCATGGAAATGATATGGGGGAGAACATTGACATTGCTGATTGTTCCTTATCATGCTCCTCGACCCACGGAGGGAGATAAGATAAGCTAAGACTCCCGCGGCCGAGATTGAAATATTGAGAATATTAGATAAGCCACCTAAATGATAAATCCAACCATTTGCGGGGTCGATCTCATCCGCGGCTGACAGATATCTGACTCGATCCACCTGGATCCAGCTATCCGCGGCCGAGTGTGTCTATCTGGATGATCAGGGGAGCAGTTCCACGTGGTGTGTGCAAGTTGGACGGCTCGGGTTTGTCGAGGCTCAAAGGGAGTCAATCGGACTCTATTCAACAATTTGCGCTGTCCGAGCTTAGTTTAAGGCCCGAAAACCCGAGTTTGAGGTTGAACATTCCCTCTCAATCTGCTTTAACGTTAGGCGCCAGGTAGACATATCTCGGATCCCGAGATCGACTGTAAGTCTTACTCCACCAATATGACGGTAGAAAGACGACTTGTAAAGACAAGAAAGAGAATTATCATCGGCTTTTCTCTCTATCTTTGGGTTAGACGACCCCACATCTGAAAAAACCTTTTTCGCTTACTATTGCAATTTTAAATTCTTTTATCTACCTACTTACTTTGCTCACCAATGTCTTTCTAGCGAATTTCGAATCTTGTCATGGAAGAAGTTCGAAAACCTATGCTATAGCCGTCACCTTTAACTGGCGAAAAGGCTGTCGACACGGAGGCCCAAGAATGGCGGCTCATGAGCAAACCCAAAGAATTCCATTAAAAGAAGCGGGCGGCTGGCTTCAAGAAGCGCGAGCTGGGAGTAACGTGTGATGGCCTGGCCGTTAGAGTACCAGATGCTGAGGCTGCCGTCCATGAAAACTGTCTTTCTTAGTTTGAGATGTTGTCTCAAATTCGACGGTTCCGTCACCAACTACAAATGCGGATCATGCTTTATCATGGGCCTGGCTGTGTTAAGCCTGGGGAAATGCTGCTGGCCAACCAGCGTTTAGGCTATTCAGAGGTCAAGGGGGATATCTGGCCCGGAAGTATGATACACAAGAAAGTCGGGGCCGTATCCTGATTAGATTATTATGAATACCGAAGAAGAGATCTTTTTCCCAACCTTGGCTTTGGGGCAGACATGGACTTTGCTACCAGGTTGAAGGTCCCCTCTCACCACGCCCTTGCCTCGGACCAGGTGTATTCTCAAGAGGCCAAAGAGTTCCTCTTTGAACCCTCGCAGTATCGCACACGCCGGGGATAAAGGTGGGCAACGAATATATCCGAGGCGTGTCTGGAGGCGAATGAAAGCGTGTCTCGTTACTCTAATGCTTAGCTTCCCTGCCTCTGTATTCTGCTGGGAGAACAGTATACTCTCGGTCTGGATGCAGCTAACGGACTGGACCGGGCCAAGGCTATGCGCGCCATGACTGACGTCTATGGATTGTCTACTATCATTACGCTCTACCAGACCAGCAACGATATCTGCAACCTGTTTTATCAAATGCAGGTCCTAGATCAAGGAGCCCAGATCTACTATGACCCAAGAGAAGACGCTCAAGGTTTCATGGCGGAAGTAGAATTCATTTGTCACGACGGTACAAACACGACGAATTATTGACCGGAGTTACGGTTCCGATAATCCGTTCACCAACAATGCCTCTATCCTGTGGATCCTCTTTTCCATCTTGGCCAAAAGTGACGATCACAATTGGTGGCCTAACTCTTCCCGCATGATTGTCCTAAGAGCGAGCAACGGTGCAAGTCTCGGCCCGTTGCTTCCAGTCGCCCATAGCGCGCTGCATCATTACCTCAGAAGTGTTCCGCACAAAGAGTAGATCATTCCCTAATTCAGGCCAGACCATGCTGAAAATCCGGGGGTTGCTCATTCCCCCGCAAAGGTACCCCAACCATCGGGGGTGGCTGGCAGAATGGCCGGGTGGACTGCTCATCGAAACCGCCGTACACGGACGTTTTGGACACAAAGTATTTGATTTGCGGCAGAAGTATCGGTCCTCTTTCCGGTAGCGTCTCCTGCTCGATGCCTATAAATCCTAATTTTCACCCAGACCGACAAAGGGGCCAATTTTCCATAACTCCTCCTCGAGTCAGACGTCCACTCGCACACATTAACAATCACCTAACCACACTGTATCAGACAAGACCGCCTTTTCAGCTACAATGGTTTTTCACCCATTCTCTTCCATTCTCTTCCCCTCCCTAGTGGCTGCTGGGACCCTATACAAGGCCGACTTCGCCAGCAACCTGGGACCATTCAGTGTGTGCAATGTCAAAGCCCCATCTGAGGCTGTCGTCGAAAACGGCAGTCTCAAAACCTTCTTCGATGAAACAGACTTCGACGGTACCCGCAACGACAAAGGTGTCGAAATCTGTGTCTTCGAGGAGGGAACCACAAAGAATGTCTACCAAATGACCAAGGAAGGGTGGCAGGGCTTCAGCATTTTCGTGCCCTCTGACTCTTTTCCCACGAACAAGAACACTATTATTGCGCAACAGTTTTGCCCTGGCGGCTGCTCGTCATGGTGTGGAACCCTGGATCTGGCGGGCAACTCACTCGTCGCAGAGCACCGTGCAGGCGGATGTACTGCACCTACAGTCACCACTATTGTCCCCGATATTGCCCGAAATACATGGCACGATGTCGTGGTTCGAATGAAGGTATCGCGGGAAGGCGCTGGTTCCTATGAAGTCTGGTGGGACGGAGAGAAGGTCTACAGCGCTAAGAACATCAACGTTGGGTTCGGTGTTTGGGATGACGACCTTCTCACGAGCGGATGGTACTTTAAGAATGGCCAATATGCCTACGGTATGTATCTGCTCATCGATATACGCGAAAGTCAAAGCTTGGCTAACATTGGCGTCTTAGATACCGAAAACTATACCAATGCCCAGAGAACCCTCCTATTTGACAAGGTGAAGTGGTACGAAACTGACGCTGGAGAGACTGACGGATACAACACAGTTGCTCCATGATTGGTAAGAGTGTAATTGCAAACAGCTAGAAAGAGCAAATCATACATAGTTTAATATTAAGAAGAGAAGATAAGATCTAAATTAACTCCTATTATTATTAATACTTAGCGTTAATAACCTTTTTAACATAGACGCTATCCTTATCATTTACTTGATAAATACTAGTAACACTTCCTAGCTTTACCCTTTTCTTCTAGGCTATTAAGATCTATATTATCTCTAAATACCTCTTAAGCCTTTTTAAAGAGGGTTAGGGTTAACCGAACCGTCGTCGCCCCCGAGCGTCTGTTCGTTGCCTTTCTTGACACCCCAGAGTCTCCTTTTTTGATGTCTCAGAGTCATACTGTCACAGCACTTGAAGCTGATGCAACCGAACAGCTGACAACAACATCTCCCAATCGAATGTCTTCACGTGCATCCTCAGGATCCGGGGGCCCTGGGGCACCACCGGCAACGCCGACCAAGAACCCAAACCGGATCTTTTGAATTGTCCGAAGCATATTGCTGGCGACCGCAGACGCCGCATCAAGTTCGCAATCAAGCACGGCAATCCAGCCGACGGTGTAATTGTCAGGTGCGAGCTTTTTCAAGGCCCGGTCATCTTCGTGAGAGCTTGAATGTATTGGGATGGATACTCCAGGACGTCATCCAAAACAGAAGGGGAAAAGAGTATGGATTAGCACTGAATTATAGCTTGGGATGGAATCCGCTTCAAGCTTTATCTCGCTGCTGCTTCCTCAACAAATCAATCCAGGTAAACCTCTCCCCCCCAGCTGTCATTTTGGTCTCCCATATCTGCTGCGACAGGCTCAGCGAGTTTAACCATGTGCTAATACCCGTCTTGATTGCCGCCTGTTGATACCAATCGGCAAAGAAGGCCTGTAGGTCCTTCCCCTCCGCTTCGCAACTCGCCACGAAAGACGCCCAGAGCACGCCGATGGAGCCGGAATGGGGAGGGTCCCCGGACTGAGGGTTGCCCTCGGCGATGCGAGCAAGGCAGTGTCGAACCTTTTCAACTTTGTCCTGCAACCAAAGGGAGGAAACGTCATAAATCCGGCGGTAGAAGTAAATATGGAGAGCGTGGCGGAAGCAGTCAAGTACGTTGAGCCACGAATCGCCACAGGGTTTGCGCCCCGTGATGAGGCTGTCTGGGATGGACACCAGATCAACCTGCAGGACCTGCTTCTGGATACATGTCTCGAGGGTCCTTGCGCGGCTATGGAATTCCTGGAGGTGATCTGTGTCGGAGCGGCCGGCCTGCTCGACAGCGTCTTTGTGTTTCCCGAGGAGAACAATGTGTAGGAGGATCGTGATCCATCGCTCAGGGATGCCGGCGACTTTGGCACAAAGAGCGTCTGGCCAGAGACCAAGTACTTCATTCTCCGCGGATCCTTCAACGTTTGGGTCTGAATCGACATTGAGCTCGTCCAGTGAACCCCAGTCCGGCGCCCGAAAAGCCATATTATCACCCGAGTAGGGGATGATGCTGACGGAATTGACATCATTGGTGACCCTCAAACGGTGATTAAAGTCAATCCCTCTCATACAAGTGCTCTCGTACAGCAATCGTTCGTACGCGTAGAACCGATGGAGCATGCGAACCTTCCTCGAGTTCTTCCTCCCCAGCCCCTTCAACTTGATGAGCTTCTCCGTCTCGAGAAAGTAATACTCCTCGGTGATAGGGTCACCTGCAAGGGTCGACATAAGCACGGCGACCTGCAGTGCCATTAAGATGCGCTTATATTTGTACCGCTTGGGTATATCGTACGCGCCCTGAAGCATGATCTGACATGCTTCATAGGACTTTCGTCGATAGTTCTCGCCCTTGTCGATCCACGCCTGAGAGCCGCAACTGCCTCCAATACTGAGGGCAGTGATGGCGCTGAAGCCGTTGAAAATGGCTTGGTCGGCGTGGCTTATTGGCGTATTGAGCATGAGCAGGGTGGCGCACTGTCTCATGTGCGGAACGAAGAATATATGCCACGGTGTTTTTTCGTGACGCCATGGAGTCAGGTATGAGACGACTGTGGTGGTGAAGTGGTTGATAAGGAGCAGTATGTCTTGCATTTCGCGGCTGGTCGTGTCCAGAGAGGGCGGTATTTGCAACGACTCTGGGGTGAGCAATAGTTCTTGTGGAGGTGAAAAAGCTTTTTCAGCTCCTGGGGGTTCCTGACTATGCCCAACATCGATCGCACCCAAACTTTGTGATACTGGAGGCTGGTCAACAAGGTAATGAGCTAATGAATGGGATCCGGGCAATGAGACTGTGGCATGACTTGACGCTGCGGGGGCTTCATGGCCACGATGTACCTGCGGGCTATCCAGGATGCTTGCAAAGTCCAAGTCCAACCCTGCATCCCAAAGTCCCAGCTGAGAGACATCATTCCAGTTTAGGGAGAGACTGTCTTCATTGTCAATCAGGAACTGGCTCTGGTCCGAGGCTTCAAGCTGCGGGGTGCACTCGCTCGCCAACGTGAAAACATTGAAGGGTCCCCGACGAATGGCTAAGGGCTGGCGAGATTCCCCAACTTGTAAATTGGCCTCATCAATCTCACTTAGACAATCCGTGATGGTTCCGGGTAAGCTTGTCACTAGATATCGGCTCATCGCCTGCCTCGCCGCCTCGCTGAGCACCGTTCTCCGGAACCCCGTGCGCTTTTTGCTAATGCCATCGGACGCCCGGGAATCACTGTTGAGCTGAAAAACAATGCTCTTGGTGTAGCCGGGGCATGTGAGTCTGGACTTGCCGCATCGCATGCAGCCCGGACGAGACTCGTCGCACTTGATTCTCCGGCGACGACACTAAGACGTGGGGAGCCCCACAAACGTCAGCATAATTGCTAAATGGAACGAGGCAAGGCGGGGGGAGGGCACCGGGAATCGGAAGTGAGCTGCTGCTCCCTTGGTCGTGATTGCAGTGCGAGAGGTGATTTGGATATTCAGGACGAACTCACGGTATCGCAACCTCCAAATGATCGGGCATGCTGGGGCCCAGAACCGCCATCGGCCCTGATTGACGGCGGCGCTGATAAGATGGATGACATGGTGTTGTGCCGACGTCTGTATGTCTGTCTGTCTCTTTCCTCCTTGGCCCCCGCAGATGAATCCAAGGCTGTGGTACCAAAATGGGTAGAGCAGGGTAAAATGCAGGAAAGAAGAAAGTAGAAGCGAATGATGGGGCAACATGTCGATATAAGGAGGAAAGTGTCCCCGCTACTAGGACCTACCAGGGATAGCCGGGTTTCTTGAACCGGGGCTGTCTTATCATGCAACCCCATTTTATCTGCCCCTTATCTTCCCCAGCTACGCTTGGCTTCATTATGGGGAAGGGGAGTTTTTCACCAGACAGTCGGCTCATCGGTTAGTGGCCAATGATCCTATCACGGCGCTAGATCCCGGTCATTCCCAGTGTGTCATGACTCGTGCCAGCTAGAGACAGTGGTTGACGATTTAAGGTTGCTAATGCGCTTTTCCTCCTTACGCTCACATATCCTCAAATCAAGCCGGAGCCTCGGTCGATCCATTCCTCAACGAGTCAGCTTTCCTATTCGTTCTGTTCATATCCTGCAAGAGATACGAGGAGTGTGCCTCCCCATTGACCACGTGTGAGAGAGTTTGGCCTCCCTCCGGATACACCATAACAAACTTCTACTTAACTTCCTCAACCACCTTAACAACTCTTCCTTCACCCACTATCATCACGTCATGATTGCAACCAACGAAAGAGCCGACATGTCGAAAATTTACGAAGCCGAACCTGAGTCGATCATGGCGGGCAGCTCCTCAGAGCCCACAGGCCTTAAACGTCAGATCAAGTCTCGTCACGCTCAGATGATTGCCATCGGCGGCAGCATTGGCACCAATCTCTTCATCGGTCTTGGTCAAGTCCTTACTATTGGTGGACCCGGTCTTACCCTCCTCGCCTTCTGCCTCATGGCTCTCATGGTCTCTGGTATCGTCACCGCCATCACTGAGGTGGGCTGCTTCGCCCCTCACCCCGGCAACTCCATGAACAATCTCACCAGTCGCTTTCTTTCTCCGTCCCTTGGGTTTGCCCTTGGATGGCTTTACGTCTACTCCTTCGGGATGATTGTCGCATACGAGTTCAGCGCCATGGTCATCATCATCGACTACTGGCCGAACGATATTCACCCAGCTATCTGGGTTGTAGTGGGCTTTATTGTCTTCATGGCGATCAACCTACTGCCAGTTGGAATGTATGGAGAGACCGAATTCTGGTTCGCTCTTATCAAAATCCTCATGGCTACCGGCTTACTGCTTCTCGCCCTCATCCTGATGCTCGGTGGTGGTCCCACTGGAGAACGTTTGGGTTACCGTTATTGGAATGATCCAGGTGCCGTCAACGCGTACCTCGTTCCAGGTGCCGGTGGACGAGCTACCGCGTTTCTCTATTGTTGGGTCTTCTCAGGTTTTTCTTTCTACTTCGCCCCTGAGCAGCTGATTCTTGCCTCCGGTGAGATGATCAACCCACGGAAGAACCTCCCTACTGCTGCCCGTCGCTTCTTCCTCCGCCTTGTCTTCTTCTACGTCTTTGGTGCCGCCGCAGTGGGATCTATCTGCCCGTCCAACGCTCCCGGTTTGACCTCCGGTGCTGGCAATGCGAATGCTTCACCTTGGGTTATCGCCATCCAGACAGCCCAAATCGAGATTCTTCCGTCGATAATTAATGCTGGTATCCTCACCGCAGCTATGTCAGCCGGCGTAGCCTACCTCTTTATGGCTTCTCGCTCCCTGTTCGCTCTCTCGCTCCTTGGACAAGCGCCAAAGTTCTTGTCCAAGTGTAATCGGCTGGGAGTTCCCTACATGGCCCTCGTCTGCGTCAGCTCTCTTGGTCTCCTTGGATTCCTTGTCATCAACGCCAAGGCTGGGCAGGTGTTTAACTGGTTCATTAGCATCACCAACACCGCTGGCTATACTTCATGGATCGTCTGCTGTGTGCTCTACCTCCGATTCCGCAAGGCAACCGAGCTGCAGGGTGTCACCGTTCCCTACCGGTCATTCTTACAGCCCTACGCCTCTTGGGTCTGTCTCGTTGTCTTCTCTTTTCTCCTGCTTGCGAATGGTTTCACCAATTTCTACCCAGGCAACTTCTCCGTCTCAGGCTTCATCACGACGTACATTGGCATTCCTTTGTTTCTCATTCTTTGGCTTGGTCACAAAATCATCGCTGGACGCAACGATCCTTGGCTGTTCCCTATCAGTGAGATTGATCTGGTTACGGGTGTTCGCGACGCTGAAGAAGAGGCTGAGCACTGGACTGCTGCCGAAGAGGCGCTTAAAAGCTCGCACCAGGGCTCGTGGTGGGGCAAGATCCGGGTGCTCTGGGCCTAATGGTGGATTCTCCAACTGGCCAATACTGTAAATAATAGTAAACACCGAAGGCGACCTCCGAAATATCTCAGTTCTTGTTATTGTGCAGACTTCATCTTCCTCAATTAACATTTCTTATCATGACATGCCCTGTCTCATACGTACCATGCTGATTCTGGGATGGGATCTAAGATGCCGGGTAAGGTGTGTTAGTGCAGCGGATCCGTGAGCAATACAGAGCCCTATATGAATAGCTTTTCTTAACCACAAGGGATAAAAAACATAGGTCTACATAAGTGACGTGTCCAAGCATCGGTAAATCATATTGAGCAGTTGTGTTGTCTAGCCCAGTACTTCGGCTTTACGTACATTGTCATTTTCCTATGCAAAGTTTAACCCCTTCCACCCTGCCTCCTTACTCTTATAGCACTCATTCAACCACTGCTGGTATGTACCGCTATACTTTGCAACCTTGAGTCCACCTCTACCCTCGACGTTGGTATTTACGCCCGTTGCCCAACCACTAACCAATGACGAGAGAAGGCCCTCTCCCGTTTGGACCACATGTCGGTACCACTCCTCTGCCCCCTTGGATGTCGGATCAATAAACGTGTAACCCTTTGCGTGAACAAATTGCAGTAAATCCATAATCACATTGGTGGAGTTTTCGATACTTCGTGGTACATTTCCGTATGGCTGATGAGGTCCGAGAATCATGAAGACATTGGGCAAAGACGGCGCCATGAGACCCAGGAAGGTCTTGGTGTTATGATCCGGCCAGATTGGCGCAGGCGAGGTAGGCGTGCCATCATATTGACGGCTAGGGCCAAACAACGGGCGGCCATCTTCTCCATACCATTTGATGGCCGACAGGGCGCCGGTGATGGCATCAAAGCCCGTCGCATAGACCAAGACATCAAGCTCATGGTCTTTACCGTCGGCCGTGGTGATGCCCGTAGATGTAACATTGTTGATTGGTGTTTCCTTAAGATCAACAAGATGAACATAGGGCTTATTGAAGGCTTCAAAATACCCGCTTTCTAGAGGCACACGTTTCGTGCCGAACCCATGATCTTTCGGAATAAGCCTCTCTGCAACGACTGGGTCATGCACGCGCGCCCGCATCTTGGCCGCCATCCAGTTTGAATACTCCTTATTCGCTGCAGGGTCTGTGTATGTGTCTTTAAAAACGCTGAGCCACTTCCCAAAGCCCTGTTCGCTATACAACTTCTCCCAAAAAGCTTCCCGCTCTTCTTTTGGGACGTCGAATAAGCGCCGGGGATCAGGACTGTAAAGGAAGCCAGTCGGTGCTTTTGCACACTTCTCAAAGATGGCATTATATTGTGTCTTATAAGCCTTCATTGTGTCGGTCTCAATTGGCTTATTCCGTAGTGGTGCGCACCAACTCGCTGTCCGTTGGAAGACAGTGAGGGATTTGACATCGACCTGAGAGATGGCGGTGATGGTTTGGATGCCTGTCGCCGCTGTACCAATGACACCAACGCGCTTCCCAACTAGACCAGTCTTGTAATCGAAATCTTTTGGCCACCTTGACGTGTGAAAGGCCTGACCCTCAAACCTTTCGATGCCAGGAATTTTAGGGAGCTGAGGAGCAGACAGGATACCAACGCCGGTGATGACGAATCTCGCCGTGTAAACGTGCCCTCCCGAGTCTGTGAGCACCCAAGTCCTCGGCCCTGCTTGCCACCTAGCCGTGTCAACCCTTGTGTTGAATTGAATGTCCCGGGAAATGTCGTTTTTATCGCAGAAGCCCTGAATGTACTTGAGGATCTCCTCTTGAGACGCAAACTCCTCCTTCCAGTCCCATTGCTGGAGATATTCCTTATCCCAGGAGAGGTGGTAGGATATAGACTCCGAGTCGAATCGAGCGCCGGGGTATCGGTTAAAAAACCACGTACCACCAAGCTCTTCAGCGGCTTCAAGCGCCTTGATGCTCCATGAAGGGAAGAGATTGCGCAGGCGGTAGATGGAGCTGATGCCGGAGAGGCCCGCCCCTATGATCAGGACGTCAAAGTCGGGCTGATTGTTCAATGACCCCATTTTCTTTGAATGTGGTGGATCAACGGGAATCTGTTTTGAAGCTCTGGAGAAAAGACGGCGACTCTGACACTATGTTGAAAGGCCAGACCGCAAAGGCTAGCAAGCGCAGGGAAAATAGGCTTTTTTGTGGTGTAATAAGCGATTCAGTACTACGCGTTGACTATGCCTTGCGCTAGAGCTATCATCTTAGGAAAAAGAACAAAAGAAAAAGATAACCAAAACCTCGTAATTCCAGTCTGGTTCGGGGAGACCGAAGCTCGGAACGACAATTGCGCCATTCATTCCCTCACTCTGAATGGTAAGTCGTACCGATTGCTTCATTTCCGAACAGTGACACGCCCTTAGTGCTTTGCTATCGCCGATACCGCTTATCAAGCCACCGTTGGACCCCTCACAAAAAGCCAGGGCCCAGTTTCCGGATCTGACAAAGCTAGATCACCCTAGAACTCTAGTCCCCCGAATATGAAGACTCGTTTATAACTTCCATTTTGGCGGAACACCACCACAGCAGTCGCCACCTGAACTTCACATGCCTGACCGTGATAGACTCGAAACTTGAGCAAATTCGCGTGACAAGTATCTCTTAGCTGCGAGGTTTCTTTCTTATCAGGTGGTCTCAAGATGCTGAGCGCTTTTCTCCCGCCGAAATCGGGGTCGTATACCTTGATTGTACGTGATGTCGTGAGAGACTAAAAAGAATTGCTTGTACTACAGGGCGTTGGTCAGATAATCACGCTCTTCAGCAATTTCATTCTCATTTCTTTACTTTTCTACTTTGCCACTTATCGATCATTATTTCCAGCTACAATGGATGTGCCTGGGTATGCCATTGTCACAGGCGCTGGTTCTGGGATTGGCCGCGCCTGCGCCCAAACCTTTGCCAGGGACGGCGTTGCCGGTGTAGCCCTCCTGGACCTCGACGCTGCCGGCCTCGCGGAGACAAAACGACTCATTGATATTCAAAACCACACATCTACTTATGGAAAGCCCTGTAGTGTCATCAGTTTCACGCTCAACGTGACTGACGAAGCCAAGGTCTCCGAAACAGTCAACCTTATCGCTGCAGAATTCGGCCGTATCGACTACTGCGTCAACGCTGCCGGCGTCGCTTACAAGCACCAAGGCGGCGCCGCGTACGCCGAGACGAAAGAATGGCAGCGCGTCATTGACATCAACTTGAACGGCACATTCTACATGCTGAAAGCGGTGGCCAAAATCATGCTGGCCCAGGAACCCATCGCATCGGTCATCAATGGAAGGCCGTTACAGCGCGGATCCATTATCAATTTCGCCTCGATCCAGGGCTTCATTGCCACGCCTCTCTCTACCTCCTATGTTACGTCGAAACACGCAGTTATTGGCTTGACCAAGACCGCATCGGAGGATTACGCTGATAAAGGCTTACGAATTAATGCCGTCTGCCCTGGCTATGTCGAGTCGCCTATGACGATGAATTCCCCGGATATTAAAAAGGTGTTGGAGGAGAAGGTCGCTGTAGCTGTGCCAATGAAGAGGGCAGGGAAGCCGGAAGAGATCGCAGACGGCGTAGTCTTTCTGGCGGGGGGGAGGAGTTCCTTTGCGACGGGTAGCACGCTTGTTCTTGACGGCGGCTATATCCAACGATAGAAGGACCATTAGATATACATGATGGACATTCTTCCATACTCCCGATTGCTGTTCCTCTGTGCTGGTTCTCGATGTAGTGTACAAAGTGGCAGCGTCCTTGTAGGCTTGATCATACTCGGTCGTACAGATACTTCGCATTCGGTAAGGAAAGGCCTGATGGAACCATGACCCATCATAGGGCACAATGCTCAAACGATCTGTACCAATGAAGATGACGAAGTCAATCGTGTCCACCTGTTTCTCGGTTGCGATAATGCAAGTAAGCGTAACTCGGGCAATTCCTATCTGGATTTTACTATTGGAAAGTCACCACTAAGCCAATAAACATAGCGCGCCACTTTAGTTAGTGGGATGCGAATCGTTCCCCCTCCCCCACCCCCACTTTAACTCGGTTCCACTTACCCAATTCATTAGAAATCACCCATGGCTGTCTGGCATATATAGTACTAAACTCAAATAGCCAGCTCATGAGTTCCATTCATTCCCAACATTGGGAGGGCTTATGCGCGAATTGATTGTCAAAAGTAACTGACCCAAAGTACCTAGTGGTATCTTGAGATGGTAAGTGCAACCGATATCGCACCCACAATCGTGACAATGAAGCTATCCGCAATAGAGCTTGGATACGCCAATGAGGCTAGGCTTCAAGCCCGAGAATGTGATATAGGCGTCGAAATTATTTTTCTTCTTCTGTTGCGCAGTTGTTCTTTGAGCCTGCATTGTTACCTCACCTCATTAGTCGAATTCTTGCATAGCATGTCACGGCAAGTCAGCGGAAAGTCCGCCATCATTACAGGGGCAGGGAGTGGACTTAACTTCGCGTTTGCGACCAAGCTACTATCCCTAGGCTGCAATGTCCTTCTTGCCGATTTGGCTCTGAGGCCAGAGGCGGAGGAATTTGTTAAGCAGCATGCCGGAGCCGAGGCAGGGAAAGGCAGAGCAGTGTTCCAAAAGACGGACGTCACGTCATGGAAACAGCTGGAAGCCATGTTTACCACTGCAGAGAAGGAATTTGGCAATGTGAGCATTGTGGTTGCAGGAGCCGGCGTATTTGAACCCGTACGTCAAAGAAAAACAACTTTCCTGAAATTGAGTGCTAGAACCTCGAAGACTGACGGCTACCTGTGCTTAGGACTTCAGCAGTTTTTGGATCCCACCTGGCTCGAGCAAGAGTCGTGACGCCGTAGACGGCGATCGCTACGCCCAAATCGACATCAACATAACGCATCCAATTCGCACAACCCAGCTCGCAATCTCCAAGTGGCTCAACAAGCCCTCAGAAGCCAACTCGCCCAAGACTGTGGTTATAGTATCCAGCACCAACGGCCAACAGGCTTCCTTTGCTACCCCCGTGTATGCCGCCACGAAGCATGCCATCAACGGTTTCGTGCGCTCTCTCGGCAAATTGGAGCAGTCTCATCACATCCGCGTGGCCGCTGTCGCCCCTGGTATCATGCGCACGCCGATGTATCTTGAGAATGCTGAAAAGCTATCCTCAATAGACCAGCAAAAGGACGCCTGGTCAGAACCGTCCGAGGTTGCGGAGGTGATGCTTGCGCTGGTGGAGAGGGACGCGATGGGCACGAATATCCTTCAGCCCGAAGGACCGGAGGACGTTGTTAAGATTGTTGGTGGAAGTATTATTGAGGCGACTCCTGGAGGTGCGGTCCGCCAAATTGCGCCGTATAACGACCCCGGGCCCCTTGGCCCTGGCGCTTTGGCTTCTAACATCATGAAGTTGGAGGGAGAGATCAAGAGCACGCTTGTTCCTGGATGGGGTTAGGATACCATCGTATACTTGCCGACTCAAACTAGACCCCAAACCTACTCAAGAATTCATGCTCAAAACGGGGCGCGTTTCTATACACAGGCGTTCACCTATAGCCCAAAACGCGTCGCATTTTTCCTTCTAATTACCCGTGCCATGCCTATTGAGTGAAACTCTTGACAAAAGAGGACGACACGCGATCGTCACTCTCAACATCACCACAGATTTACACGGCTCACCATATACGGAATACTCTGGATCAGTATGAAGATCAATATAAGATGCACAGCGCTACACTTAGCGGCGGGGTCAGGGCGTGAAGAAGTGGTCAGGCTTCTTATTGCAACAGCACGAGGATCTTTAACCTAATTGGACGCGGTATCGTCTGTGGTTAGGTTAATAAACAACGGGCAGCGGGCAGCGGGCAGCGGACCCCCGAGCAGCGGACCCCCAAGCAACGGGCAGCGGACAATGAGACCTCGGGCAGCGGGCAGCGGTCGACCTCATCTCCTTGGTGTGGGGTACCCCGTCTCTCGTGTTGTGGGGAACCCATGCAAATCTGGGGTCGCAGTGGAGGTCCCTCGAATGGCACCGGGTAGTCGAGGCATATTCGGGCAACAGCATCGTGTGATTTCTCAGCCATACGAACTTCCAAAGTACGTCGGGGATCTAAAGAAGATGTGCGACAATGACGAAAATACAGTACTCTAATGGACTGATTGGTGGACTTGGTAGAGTGACTTGCTTCGTTGGAAGATGTATTCCAACTTATAAAACTCCTAGCAAATCCACACAGATTGATATTCAGCACCTTCCTCTCCATCCTTCTATTCACGCCTTCGCATTCCTTCCAAAATGCGCTTCATAAGTTTGCTGCCCTTCCTCTCACTGTCAGACCAGCACTTGCAAAGCTGGGGCTCGCTGCTCAGCTGTTTCAACTCCAAGGTGACAGCGCTGTTACCAATGCCAAGCTTGAATGGGCTACTGTTGCCAAGGCTTCGTCTTACCGGGTGGAGCGTAGCAGTAACGGTGGCTCATTCTCGGTGATTGCGACTGTGCCTGGAAACACACACGATGACTACGATCTGAAAGTCGGTCAGTCATACCGTTACCGCGTTGTTGCAATTGATGGTTCTTCCACTGTCGACCAGTCCAGCCTTGCTACTCTGTCTCCGTTCACGCCCTCGGGCACGTACAGTAGCTTCGATAATGTTCCGGATGAGAACACGGTCTCGGTAGACGAGACTTCTTCGGATGCCTTGACCGTGAGAGGGAGTAGCAAGGAGTATCGGTACCAGTACCAAACGTTCTCCAACAGAAGTTTCAGTCACTTTACCGAACAGGTCTCAGAGAATGGGTGAGTACAGTTGCCCACCAGCCATAGAGTGGCATATTGTTCTTTTGATTATTGACTGGTATGCTTGTTTTAGAGGTCCTTGGACCGGCAACCGAACCGTCTTGACCAACGTCGAGATGTGTGTCTCGGCAAATTACAGTTGCAAGCTGGAGAGGATCCAGTGGACACGACACCCCACAACAGGAAAATATATCATGTGGGGACATTTCGAACGAGCGAAAGATTACGGCCTCGGATACGTCTGCAATCTATACACCGATCCAGGCGCCCCTTCGCTCACTTTCAATGGAGCTTACAGACCTCTCGGCCATGATTCCAGAGACATGACCTTGTTCTCTGATGGTGATGCGGCGTACTTGATTTCGGCAACAAATGTCAATGCCGACATGCTCATTTTCAACCTCACTTCAAACTGGACTGCCGTCGATAGTGAGCTTACCATGGTTAGTAAAGGCCAATACAGAGAGGCACCAGCGGTGATCAAATCAAACGGGTGGTACTACATATTCACATCAAGGGCATCTGGCTGGGTGCCATCGCAGCCACAGTACATCATGGCCGAAAGCATGGCTGGGCCTTGGTCCAATGGTGTCAATGTCGCCAATACTGCAACCTTTGCTTCTCAATCGGGGGGAGTTACAAAATTCCCTAATGGACAGTTTGCCATGTATTCGGATAGATGGTCGTCGAACTGGCCGATTCCAGGAGGTCCAACTCGACAACTCAACTTACCACTTGCTTTGGATGCTTCTGGACAATACGCCACATATCATTTCTACCCCCAGGTCAAATACGCTCAATCTACGAAAGCCGACCAGGCGGTCTATGGTATGCAGAATGGGAAGATTTTATCAGACAACAAACCGGCATTGTCAAACGCGGGGAGCGCCAACATTAGTCTTGCCAATGATGGTATCCAGAATGATCCGAACAAAGCTTGGATACCGTCCAAGGTTCCCTTTTGGTACCAGGTTGAGCTCAAAGACTCGCACGAAATCAAGAGGATTGACTTGACAACCAAGTTGCGCCAGGGCTCCGAGACCTTTTACAATTATACGATCTCTGCAAGCAAGGACAACCAGACGTTCACGACGATCGCAGATAAGAGGGATAACAAAGATCCCGGTTTCTCAACCGTATTGCCGACTTCGACGGAAGGCTTCCGATATGTTCGACTCAATGTGAACTCGGTTATCAACGCCATCAATGGAAACTCCGCGTCGTGGGCTGTGGGTGTGCATGAGTTCACTGTTTTTGGCAATTAAGAATGCAATTTGGCCCAGTTCACCAAGAGTTGCATTTCAAACTGTCGCAGGATTGGTGGATTTACTCAGCGAGGAAGCTCGCCAACCCTCATAAAGGGAGTGTCACCTTACTGCAATCTATGAACGAGCCCTTCAATCTCCAACCCAATAAGACCCACCAAGGCGTGAACCTCTTCTTCATTCATCAATCCTCCTTGGACACGGATACCAAATCCAATAGAATCTGTTGAGCCATCGGGTGCAATGTCGATGTAGATGTTTTCTTGCGGTAGATAGGATATGTCGAGCTTGGAAATCGATGTAGCAGACCCATCTTCATCTGGAAAGGGCTTTGATGGCATGAAATCCGTAGGTACCCCTATTGGCAGATGTGCCAACAAACCATTTGGTTGAGCCGACTCTGGAGCATGCTCAGTGGGCTGGTGTTGGGATTGCATCCAAAGCAAATTCAACCATACATTAAAGAGATGCGACGAAGGCTCTCTGGTGGTTCTCCAACGGCTGAGAATGTCGCGCAATGAACTTTGTTCATACGGCACACGTTCTGCCAGGGCAGCCTGAAGGGAACGGGCTTTTTCGCCAACTTGAACAGCCTCCATCTCGTTTTCGGGTAAAGCATCTTGAACCGTGAAAGGGGTGACATTGAGACATGGGCCAGTCAGACGGTCGATACCAGTGAAAGAAGCCGATCGACCTGTTTGGTACAGGCCCAAGGTTGGGCTTGATACCCCAGTCGACTGAGCAAGGACTCGAGACACTGCGAGAATGACGATGGTTTGAAGAGAGACGTTTGAGGAGCGGCATGCTCTGTTCAAATGTCCAAGGTTTTTGACAGCATCTCGCGCCCCAACGAATAACTGCTTGTTCTTTCGAGACATTTCATCATCTCCGCCACCGCGAGCGGAATGAATGAGGGTGGGAACGCTGTTTCCAATTGCTGAGCGCCAGTAAGTTGGCTCATCCACCTCGCCCAGTGACTGCAAAGTGAACTCGACGAATGAAGCGAAATCAGGTCTGGGTGCGGGTGCTTCTTGTCTGTAATAACCAGCGAGCTCATCAACAAATTGAGGCATTGTCCACGCATCGTATATGGCATGATTCATGACAATAAGCATTCCATCTCTGTCGTTGGCCTTGAGAAGATAAAGTCGGACAGGTGGGGTCTTCAGAGATGACGGATGCAAAGCAATATGCCTTGCCTGAAACAGAGCAATATTCTCAAGGCTATCTGTGGAAGTGATGACCCGAAATGTACCATCATCGCGATCACATTCATTCAAGACGACTTGAACGGCATCGGAATGTGAGATGGCATAGAAACAAGTCCTCAGAATCGAATTGTTCTGACGCAATGAGAACCAGGCGTCTTTCATGGTCCCCTTGTCAATACGCTCTGAGCATGAGAATGGCCAAGCGGGTTCAAAGAGCGCCCGCCCTGTTTGTAGCCAGGAAGCGAGATGATACATCTGGCCGCTGAGACAGGGAAGAATCTTGTCAATCGCATTCGGCTTCAACCCCAATTGAGCAATGACATCCTGCCTGATATGGCTGTAGCTCATAGTCCGGGAGCTCGTGTTTATTTCCCCTTCAGGCATCGCCTGGACTCGTAGGCAAATACCACGAAGGGTGTTGCCCTGGAGCACATCAGCAACACCTGCTTTGAGACCTGCGGCGCGGCACATAGAGGCGACTCGGATGGCGGAGAGGGAGTCTAACCCAATGCTGAATATGCTGGTGTCTGGTTGAATGGTAACTACCGGCATTTTGGAAACTTCTGACAGTATGTCCCGGACAGCAGGCTCATGAGGTGGTGCAGATGTGTCAGCCGCCGCGACGACGCTTTGAGTGGGGGAGCCAAGGGTGAGAGGTAAGCTTTGGAGCTCATCTGGGAACATGGTCACACATCGGGAAGGATGCTCAACGATGTCGGAGAATGCTTGACTGAAGTCCTTGACAGCCTGGTTGAGATCCTCTTGAGTCAGAACTTCTCCCTTGCATGAGGCGCGGACTGTGATCGCTTTGTCTGTTTGCTCAACCTCGAGGGTCAGTTTGTACTCGGACTCAGGGACGTAGTCATCTGTGACATAGGGCGTCCAGATATCATTGCTCGCAGTATCACCTTCCAGTGTCTGCACATTATGTTGGAACACAAATAATGTGTCAACTAATGTGGCAGCGTTCAGCACACCGTTCTGTCGAAGAGACTTCTGAACCTCGTGTAGAGGCGCATGCTCATGGCTTTGTGATTGACCAGTGAAGGCTTGTATCTGTTGAACCATGTTGCGATTGCTGATGATTTTGGGTTCTAGCGTTACTCTCTTGGCCACTGTGTTGAAGAGAGGTCCAACCACATGTTCAGCCTCGGATCCCAAAGATGAGCGCCCGGCGAGAACTTGACCGAAGGCTACGTCTCGTCTTCCTGTCAACTTGGCGAGAACCTTGGCGTAGGCGAGAAGGGCAACACTTTGCACCGTGACCTCCATCTCTTTGCAGCTCTCGGATATGTCCATCATACCAAGCTCAATGTCAGTGTCAGAGTAGAACATCCCTGACCATTGTTGGTGCTGAGGGGATTGCGGCAATGGTGTGACCTGGTAGCCGTCAAATATTTTGGTCCAAAATTGGCAAGCCTTGCTTTGATCTTGCGACAGATGACGAACCGCATTCGCAAACGGTGGACGATCTGGTAGTGATACCCCATGGTAGGCGGAAGCCAGGTCGTTGAAGATGAACGGTAGCGAGGTACCATCATAGAGCGCATGATGCATAATGATAACCAAGAGCCTCCCTTCAGGCTCGTTGATAATCACAGCTTGGATTGGTGGTGTTGAAAAGGCCGATTCTGTATCTAAGTGCACACACCGCATAACCACTTCAGCGATGTCACTCCCCGATGGAACAGAGATTTCTTGCCACGCAAGTGGGACGTCACTGTGGACGACGCCAATCCAAGAAAAGTCCATCTCAGGGACAGTATGGAAAGATGTGCGCAAGATATCATTGGCCCCGATGGTGAGACGATAAGCTTCCTTCAAGCGATCAACACTTGTCGACTCCACGAGTCTCACAATGTGAGGATGAACATAGACAACCCCATCGGATTCTATGGCTTGGGTGATCATTGTAGTCTGCAGCGGACTGCATTTGAAAATGGCCTTGATCGTATCGTTCGAGCTGAGTCGTTTCACTCGAGATGCAAACTCGTCAAGGTGAGGATCGTCGTCGTAATGTGATAGTGGAGGACTCGGAACGTCAGCCACGGCTGCCTCGATGACCCTGTGAGCTAGTGCTCCCACGCAAGGGAAACACATCACTTCGGCCGATGAAACGGGGATTCCCGCATCTCGAAGCTGACTGGAAAATCGGATGGCTGTCATGGAATCTAGTCCAAGACTCAAAAACGACGAGTTCCTGGATATCTGCAAACTCTCCAAACCACAGAAACGCTTTATCATGTCGCCAATTTCAAGCTCCAGGTTTGACCATGGATGGTCCTCCCAGTCTTTGGCAGTGCCCCTTGTGACAGCCGGAGCTGAGCGGGAAAGGTTGAAGGAATCAAGCGAGATGGGTTCATTTGATACGATCGTGGACACGATCAGGTTCATCTTTGCCACAAAATCTCGAGCATAATCTTCATAGCCAAAGGCTGACGTAAAGCCGCAAGTGATGTGAACACAATCGTTCTTTGCGTCAGCCTCCACCTCGACGGCAAGAGGATACTCTGAGGGCATGCTGCTCTGTCCTTCCTCCCATAAATCATGACCCTGGGCTTCGGCAGACTTGATGAATGAGAAAAGACAGTCGAAGATAGGGCCTTCTGATTTGACCCAGCGCTGGATGTATCTCAGGGACGTATGTTGATACTCTAAAGACTCAGCGGTCGCTTTGTGTATGTGGTGGATGACATCTTCGACTGTGGATAGGTGTTCTGTGTTGAGTCTTCCAGGAATGGTGGCAATGCATGGCAGAAGCACCGAATCAGCGCCTGCTATGGGAAGTACCCTTCCAGAAAGTACCAAGCCGTAGGTCACATCAGATGTGCCCACAGCATCAGCCAATGCCAAAGCAAAGACTGCCTGCATCGTGGAGGATGCTGTAGATTGTAGGCGGGCTGCACAGCCTTCGAGCTCTGAGAGGGATGATGACAGCGTCATGGAGTAGGAAAGCTCGGCAGATTCGATCGTGGGTTTCTCAAAGATCGTTGGTTTACAATCAGAGAGGGCTTGAAGCCAGTGCGATTGGGACTTTTCCATGCTCTGGGAGCATACATGTCTGATGAAAGCATCAGGCAAGCCTCGCTTGGGAGGTGTCACATCTCCCAGGTATTGCGCCGCAAAGTCTTGCAGCAACATACCGAATGATGCGCCATCGTAGAGACTGTGGTGTATGGAGATGAACAACGCCAGTGGTTGCTTCGAGCCCGTGGTCACTGCGTGTAGGACACGAAGTGGTGGAATAGATGCGATGTTGTTGATAATATCCTGGGAAATTGCACCCTGGCGAATCTGAAACTCGGCCGTGGCCTCTTCCAAGCCATCATATTGTCTCTCAGCCCAATCAACACGACGGTTGGGCTCAAGTACAACTTGTGCGATTTCCGAGGGTAGCGGAACGAAAACCGTTCTCAAGATTTCGGTTTGGCCTGAAATACTCTGCCATGCGGTTTGAAGCAGGGTTGGGTCAACGGATGGATTCATCTTCAGTACGACGTGGTTGACGTAAAGGGGTGAGTCGCTATTCATCGAGCGTGCCACAAGTCCCTCTTGAAGCGGCAAGCAAGGCCTCACACAGGCCACAGAGAGCTCATTTATCTCGGATGGGAGGGTCTCAAAGAACTCGGACTCCAGCTTCGAGAACCTCTTCTGCACCTCTGATAGCGAATCTTGCTTGGATGCTTGGGTTGAGTCCCACGGGAGGTGAGCGAGTTGCTCCACGACCGGGTTGCTCATGACAAGTGCCACTGGGGCAGATAGACCAGCATCTCGAAGACGGACAGAGAGATTGATTGCACTCAAGCTATCAATGCCGACCTCAAAGATGTTTGTGTAGGGATGAATGATTGACCGGTCAACTGCAATCGTATCACAGATTGCCTCCACGATAATGTCTTCATCCGCCGTCAATGGTCTGTTCTCTTTCAGGCTGTCATGCGTGCTCTCGTTTCCGCGGAGTATGTCAGACAAGGGCTGACTGGAAAACATCTCTTGCAGTAACTTGATGTTGACCTTGTCGGACACGGCAGCGAAAGGTATGCGGTTGACTGGAAGGACGATTTCTGGCACCATGTAGTTGGGCAACTTGCGTCGACACTTCTCTCGGAGGTCCTTGCCCAGTGCCCCAATGTCCGCCGAAACAACAGAGATGGGTTTCTCCGTATCATGTAGCTGGGTTCCCAAGCGTGTGATGAAGGAGATGAGCTGTTTGCGTGCAAGGCCCGGATGTTTGGCGATGATCGTGACAACCCCGATCGGGACTTGAGAAGATGTTCTCAGAACTTCGGAGACCTCTCCCAACTCAAGTCGTTGACCATTGATCTTGGTTTGATCATCGCCGCGCCCGAGGTACTCGATACTGCCGTCTGGCATGATCCTTCCAACATCGCCGGTACGATACATCTTCTCACCACCCGGTCCCATGACAAAGCCCTTGGCATCGGGTCTATTCAGATACCCTTTTCCGACAAGATCGCCTGTGAAGCAGAGTTCTCCTGTTTGTCCACGGAGGGCATAGTTGAGGCTGTCCGAAAGAAGAACATGGCAAGCACAGGAGGTCAAAGGGAGTCCAATGTTGCGTAGAGAAGTGTTTCCATCGACCAACGCAAATGAACATCCGACCGTCAGCTCAGTAGGTCCGTATGCATTCATAACTGCGACTTGGCTTGCGCGGCCCCACGTATCCAAGACTCTTTGAGAGATCTTTTCTCCGCCGACACTCAGAAGTCTAAGAGATGGGCAATCTTGGGGACGGATATCGGCCTGGTCGAGTAGAGACGGCACAAAACCTGCATGCGTGATCTCTAACTTGGCAAGTGTTAGGCGGAGATCATCCATCAGCAACATCCGTGGGCCAGTTGACGTAGCCATGCCGTGTCGCCATGGGAAGAATGTTTCGGCAACGTGAGGATCAAAAGCTCGACTGGCTTGACCTAACCAGCGTCCTTTTCCACCAAGCTCGAGAGTAGCGGGCGCAATCCTACAAACAAACTCGGACAAAGATTCGATGAAGGAAGACAGATTGGCTCGGCTAGTCATGACACCCTTCGGCTTACCGGTTGACCCGGAAGTGTAAAGGATGTAGGCGGTATCTTGTGGATCAACCCCATAGGCTCTGTTGTCTAATGGCAAGGTCGACAGCTCTTGTTGGAATGTCGGATCATCAATACAGATGATTCGGCATTCACTAGGTGCATCCTTGAAGGTCGCAACCAAGGATCTCTCTGTGAATACTACAGGAGCATCCCCATCCTGGATCAAAAACGACTTGCGATCATCGGGGAGCGCTTCGTCAATCGGAAGATATGCGTTGCCAGATTTCATGATTCCAAGAAGTACTGGATGAGAGGCAAGGTTTCGTCTGGAACAGAGAGCAACCGACCGGTTTTTGAATCCATGGCAGCTAAGATAAGCTGCGATTCGATTTGCCCCGGCATTGAGCTCGCCAAAGCTCATCAACAGCTGCTCGGCTCCGTCCGGCGTGATAGACACTGCCTCTTCAACTGCTGTCCACTCCGGATGCTGTTCCGCGTTGACCTCGACCCAGTGTTCCGGACCCAGGTGGACCGAGTTCTTGACTTCTTTGCTTGGGCTGGGAGCTGATATCGACAGCAAATCCTTCTCGATGAAACGAGAGAGGGATGTGAAAGGCTCATCCGGGTGGTATATCATAGCGCTAACCAGAGCATCGATCTGTCGCGCGAAGATGGCTAATTGCTCAGGACTCATGATGGTGTTCAGGGACGATGCCTCAAGAATGATGGTACGATCGTGATGGTCCTGGAACAAGTTCAAAGCCATTGGGTGTTCAACAGTCAAGCCGACATCATCTGCCTTTGGGTCCCAAAGAGCTCCAACAGAGCCAGCCGTGAGATCTTGTTCGTTGTTGGGGTGGAATGTGAATACACCAGGATATAGTGATTCGCCTCTTTCCTTGTTCAAGAGCTTCCGGATAACCCGTGCATGAATGTGACGGTATCTGCGGGCATCAGTAGACAAGTGATGCTGCTCTGCCAGGACCTCTCTCACTGTACCCTTGGGATTGAAGGGGACTGGCACAACGGAGATAAACGGCCCGATGGTGTTGTCAACATCCGCATCCAGCACACGGTCAGATATTGTCTCTGCAAAGACTGCTCCGGGACTTCCCACGTAGCTCAAAAGCACGAGTCCAAAGGCCGCGCGGACAACGGGTCCCACTGAGGAGACACCAAGTTCAGAAGCCTTTGCCTCTAATTGAACTGCTGGAACTGACAGTCGGACTGTCTCTGAGATGAAGTGGCAGTCCTGCTGCTGCTCAGGCACTGTTCTCTTTCCGGTGAGATCGGGCCAGGCAGGTACGTCAAGCTCTGCATATTCCTTCAGTTCCCGTTCCCAGAATCTCTGGGCCTCAAGGCATATTTGGTCGCTAGGAAGTACAGTCGGCAAGACGTCTCGCAGTTGAGGTCTGTTGGGCGCCTCGGAAGTGTAAGCACGACAAACATCGTCAGTGATGAAGGCAAGCGATTGGCCGTCATGCAAGGCGTGATGTATCGTGAAGACCATGGTTTGGTCTCTTCCGTCATCCAGAATCGTAATCGCCCAAGGCGGCCGCCGGAAATAGTTTGCTTGATGTCCATCACGAATATCGGCAAGTCGTCGATCCAAGTCATGTCGATAACTATTTGTTGTGCATTCAATGCGCTTCCAGTTAATCTCATGGTGTTCGTAAATGACTTGCAGAATACCGAAATCGCTTCCATGCCCAGAACTCTTCTTTCGCAGTGCGGCAACTGGCAGGAAACCAGTCCTCAGAGCCTCATTGCACTGGCAAACCGTCGTCCAGGCCTCTTTGACCTTGCTGAGGTCCACATCAGAGTGTAAAACAAAGAAGTGGTGGCTCCAATACATCTCTGTCGTAGTCATTGTTTCACTCAAAAAGCTTTCTTGGATTGCCCTTGCAGGACAGACAAAGAAGCTCTCCTGAACGAAAGCCGATACGTCTTGTTGCCATTCGTGGTTGAACTGCTCTGGATCGAAGGCATTCTCCACCTGTGAAGTGTTGCAGGATGACCCGGCCACAGTGATCAAATCTCTCACGGTTTCACATTGGAGGACATCAATGACGGAGAGGGGGTAGCCAGCTTCGTTCAAGCGTGAGGCGAGGCGAATGGCTCGAATGGAATCGATACCCAAACTTCGAAGCCTACTCGACTCGGTGAAGAGGGATACCAAGACGTTCCCCAGAAGTGAAACGTTTGAGATGACGGTGTCCCTCAATTCACGGTCAACCTCATCAGTTGCTGCTTGGGGATTCTCATCTCCAGCATTACACGCTCTCTCCCACTTCTCCACGTGCAAGTCCGCGTACACAGCCTGAAGGGCACGTCGATCTGCCTTGGCTGACTGTGTTTTGGGGATGCTCGGAACAACCAAGAAAATCGATGGAATCATGTGGACTGGGAGAGTGACAGACGCTTCCTTGATGGCAGAACGGGCGATACCAATCGCAGTATCGTTCAAGAGGATGGCCTGTGCCTCTTGGCCAGGTTGGACAGCCTGTGGGGCGGCAATGAATGCAACGACAGCATCATTAGGTCTGTCGGGACGGTTCAGAACCATGGTTTCGATGGATTCAGCCAACGGATGGCAGTTGCGTAGAGAAAAACTGATTTCACTGAGCTCAACACGTATGCCACCAAGTTTGACAAGGTCATCCGCTCGGCTCAGGTATTCCAGTGAACCATCTGAGAGCATGCGAACAAGATCTCCGGTGTAGTAGAGCATCTGCTTTGCTTCTTCGTTCCACACGTATCTCGCTTTGTTTGCCTCGGGTTGGTTCAGATATCCAGGAGATAAGTGCGGGCCGCCCAGAGCCAATTCTCCAACAACATGTTTCATGACCAACTTCTTGTCTCGCGTGACGAATACAGAAACAGACTTCAATGGCCAGCCGATGTTTCCACTCTTCACATTCTTGTGATCATTTCCAAACTCGCGAAGAGTAGAAACAATTGTTGCCTCGGCTGGACCATATGTGTTGAAGGCTCTCATATTCTGTCCCCAGTCATCAGCCACCGGCTGCGGAAGTTTCTCACCAATCATGGTGATGGTGTGTAGAGTCTTGCAAGCACTCCTCTGGAGACCAGCTGAGAATGTAGGGGTAAGATGAGCATGAGTCGCACCAGTGACATTGGCGAGCTCCGCAAAAGAACCAAGCATCACTTCCCGAGGCGCAGAAATCAACACTCCACCACAGCTCCATGTGAAAAACATGTCTTGGATGGAAACGTCAAATGTGGGCTGGGAGAACTGGAGACATCTCACAGCCTCTCCATCTTTGCTTCCAGGAACTGCTTCTAACAAAGAATTGATGCTGGTAAAAGCAGACCAATGAGTGATGGGAACACCTTTCGGAGCACCTGTTGTTCCACTGGTCCAAATCATATATGCCATCTTGGTTGGATATGTGAGAGGCGCGGCAGAAGTTTGCATGTTGAGAAAGTACTCGGATTCTCGCGTGGATGGGAACACATCGATGGGAACAACGCCATTCGGCAGGCCAGCCTCTATCCGGATAGAATCAACAGACGAGACGAGGACCAGCTTTGCTTTTGTTCGAATGATGAGATCGTGACGACGCTGTGGTGGAGAGAAAACATCGATCGGGCACCAGGCACCGCCCGCCTTCAGGGTACCCAAGATGGCCACATATAACGCAGGGCTCTTTTCAATGTGAATAGGAACGATTGACCCCGTAAGTGGTCCAAAGAGAGACACCAGATAGTCCGCAAGAAACTGGGCTCTCGCGTTGAGCTCGCCGTAGGTCCAGCAAATGTTGCTTGGGCTATGCTCGTTGACTAGATCGCTTCTAAAAAGTAGAGCATGATGATCAGGGTTTGACTTTGCGTAGGCTTCGAATTGAGAGTGGATGAGGGCGTTGGGTTTAGGCTCTTGAGGCACAACCGGATCAAGGACGGACCTTGCGGACACATCATTGATGAATGCATTGCTCAAAAAGCTTTCATCTGGATGCCCCAGGATGTGGGAGAGAACAAGACCCATCTCATGGAGCATCAACTCAGCAGCTTCATGATCCATGTATTCATCACTGAAGCTAGCTCTGAAAGTCAGGCGAGAATCGCTCTCTGGCCAGACTTCCACCATGACCGCAAAGTCATTCGCCATTGGGGGATGATGGATGGAGGTCCAGAGCGGATCACTCTCCGACGAGGCGTTGAAGTCCTGGTAAGCCAGAAGTGTGTCGTAAGGAAGGCGTCCGTCTGCCGTAACAACCGAGCCGAGACGAGGCTGGAGATAAGACAATGATTCGGCGTTCAATGATGCGAGATACTGTGAGATCGAGCGGTTGGTCCACTCAGCTCCATTATCTTGATCTTTGCCCAGCGTGATGCGGATAGGGACAGTGGTAAACGTAGGGCCGATGCAGTCTTCAGTGCGAGGGTCCAATCTCCCTGATACCACACTTCCAATCACGACATCTTGCTCTGGCGTTCCAGAGTACGCCAATAGAATGGAACCCCATGCAGCTTGGAGGACAGAGAGCGGCGTCACTCCCATGCTCTTCGATGCTTGTTTAAACTCACCGTATCCAATGCGAGAGTTGACTTGGACCATTTGAGCCTTGGGTTTTGAACTTGGCCGATATGGGGTGATTGATGGGAATGCAACTGGTGAGTGACCTTCCAGATGCTTGTTCCAGAATTGTGCAGTCGCCTCAGAATCTGCCGAGAAATGATGATGCACAATGTGCTCCAAAGACGTGCGATCCAGTAGAGGTTTTCCCTCGTAAGCAATGGTCACATCTTTGAGAAGAAGTTGCAAAGAGCCACCGTCGAAAATACCATGGAACATGCTCAACACAACAGCGGACTGATTCGTGGAAGAGATGATGGAAATGTGCCAAGGAGTCGTTCCAATATCAATCTTCAGTTCTGCATTTTGAAGAGCCAACTCAAGAGTGGTATCGTAGTCGCTCTTTGGATCAGCGTTGTATGTGCTCCAAATGGCGTTGGCAGAGGCGTCATTCGGCTTCAGGACGCACTGGGCGAAAGGGGAGACCTCATCATCGAGATGGCAAAACACCACCCTAAAAGAGTCGTAACGGCCCATCACCGTGTTCCAAGCACTCTTCAACCTTCCGATGTCTATACCGTCACGAACAGGCATGACAGAATGGTAGATGTAAGATGGAGTAGACGCAGCGGTGCTGGATGAACTCCGTAGAAAGCTGGCGAGCATTCCTGACTGAGTTGCTGTAGTCGGAAGCACCGTCTGGATTTGGTCCAGAGGCACCCCAAGTCGTTCAGCGCAGGCGGTCAAATTCCTCTCGGCGAAGGAATCAAGGCGCTTCTGAAGTTGTATCTCCTTCGTAGCGCTATTCGAGCCCGAGTCTTGGACCTGAGAGGCGTGCACAACCTTTGCTGTCAGAGCCTTGACAGTATGGGATTGAAGGACGTCCCCGACCGTTAGCCCATCGATCGAATGATCTCTCAACTTCTGAAGAAGTCGCACTGCTCCAAGACTGTCCAGACCAAGGGATGCCAAAGATGCCTCTGGGCGGATAACAGAGCTTCCTTCGCCAACAGTCTCGCTCAGAGCTGTGATGAGTACAGCTTGAGTCGCAAGTTGCAAAGGTTTGTCGTCTAAATTGACCTCATCGTGGGTGGTAGGCGGATCTTGAGACTCAGAGGGAACAAGAAACTCATTACCTCTGCCCATTTGCAGGATGTCGGAGTGGACTTTCTTGCGATCGACCTTGCCAGAGCCTGATCGTGGCAGGGCATCGAGAAAGATGTAGCTTGATGGGTGCATGTAGGCAGGCAAAAACCTTTCCGAGCAGCGAGAGCAGTCGTCAACAATAGCCTGCCTCTCATCAGAGGACTTCGCGGTACCTACTATGCAAGCGACAATCTGCTCGCTTCCTGGTTGATTTCCATTTGTTTTGGAGACAGCAGCAATCAACTCGGTCACGGCAGGTACTGTAGCAAGAACCGACTCGATCTCACCTAGCTCGACACGACGGCCGCTCAGTTTGACCTGATCTGAGGTGATTCGCCCAAGGAACTCGATAAGCTGCCGGCCAGATTCATCCCAAACAATGCGGGCCATATCGCCAGTGCGATACAGACGACCGTACTCTGCGCTAGAGACATAGGCCTTGGCCGTCTCTTCGGGGCGGTGCAAGTACCCCTCGCTGACTTGAGGGCCCCCTATGGCAAGCTCTCCAACGAATCCGGCCGGCATCACCTTCAGGTCTTGGCTCCTGTGGTCCAGGATCAACATGGAACATGTTGGTAGAGCTTCACCAATAATTGATCCTCGAACAGAGTGCTTCACTGGCGCCAAAAAGGTGCAGTTGATAGCCGCCTCAGTCGGGCCATAGGCATTGACCAGAGTATAAGGCGTAGCTAGTGATCGCAGACCAAAGTTGTCAATAACGGTTCGATTCAACTTCTCACCCATAGTCCATAAGGACTGCAGTGTTTTGAGGTGAGATGGTCGTAGCAACGAAGCTAAGCTGGGTGTAGCCATCATAATGGTTGCCCGTGCTTCATTGATGGTGCCTTCTGGGTCTGACAACGTCAGACTTCGTGGTGCAGAGCATAGCGTTCCTCCGTTGCTCAGAGTGACGAAGATCTCCATCAGGGATGGATCAAAGGTCGGCGCTGCAAACTGAAACCAGCGGAAACCATTTTGTCGAGGTAGGGGAATAGCCGTTGAGTGTGATCCAATCGAGCATGCTGCTGCCAAATGTGGCACCTCGACTCCCTTAGGTCTACCTGTAGATCCGCTGGTGAATAGCAGATACGCCAACTGGCTGCTGGCAATGGACGGTGCCTCGAAGTGGCACTGTGCATCTACACTCGAAGTATCTTGGTTCAAGAGTGTTTTCCACCTGGATACCTGCGTGACATTGATCCAGGTCGTCTCTATACCATCTGCGTCCCATGAGTGAGGTTTTTCTCCAATGCCTAGTACACCAGGAGATCCAATGTCTTGAAGAAGTTCTCGTATCCGCGCGAGGGGAGCTTCCATCGGCAGTGGAGAGAATGCGAAGCCAGCTTTGAGAACGGCCAGGTATGAGACGTATAATTCCGGAGAGGTTGACATGTAGACGGGCACAATGCACCGCCCCGTTTCGTTGGTGTTTTGCGACACCAAGTCTCGCAAGTGGCAAGCCAAGGAATTAGCAGCGTTATTGAGCATTCCGTAGCTCAAGATTTGATGCTGCGCTGGCTCCTTCGTGCTCGAGAGGGATGAAACAAAATCCAGAGCAGGAAAACTTGGAGTTTTGGAGGCCCAATGCTCAAAGCCAGCATGCAGCAAAGTTGTTTCAATGGCAGTGTCCCAGTTGCTGCTGAACTGAGAAGGAGGTTCCATCAGAGGGGGGTGATTGAGAGCAGAGAATTCGGGGACAGTGAAGGCAGACGAGGTAACGGAGGTAGCAGGAGTACCAATAGCGTTAGTTTCAATGAGCAATCGCGAAACAAAAGTCTTGAGCAGTTGCGCAGCCGCCAACTCGGGAACGAGTTGGGAAGGGTAGGAGATATTGGCCACCACTTTGTTTGCCGTTGGGTTTGGTCTAATATGCAAAACAAAGAACTGGCAATGTCAGTTTTCATTCGAGCAATAGAAATAGGTAGCACTTACATCTTGTTGCTCCAGAGTTGAGCCACCATCAGGGATGGATGCGCGCAGATCCAAAGCGAATTGTATGTCCCCTTCCTGATAGTAAGACATATCAAACTCCTTCCAGCTAGGCACAAGAGATCCATCTTTCTGTTGTGTACTCTTACCAGTCACGGCAGAGGCAACGGCAATCGACATAGTCATCAATGATGAGCCGGAAGAAGAACCCCGAGCAATGATGAAAGCAACCTCATCGGCGCCAGTGAGATCTGACACGAATCGAGCGTAAACTTCAACAAGGTTTGTCTCCTCAGAAACAGCAGGGCAGCATGACACATCTATTGCCTCGGTATAGCCCCTGGGGTATTCCGTAGTCGGAGACAAATAGTGATCAATAGTATCCAAAGCTGGCACTGTCGTAGCTGGAGGCGATCCAGAAAGATCTCCATCGTGAATAATTGGCGCTTCCATGTCTTTCAGGAAGAAGATATCAAGTCGAGTGAACGGTTTCTGTCTTTGTGGTAATACCAAGAGCTGATGGTAGCTTCAAACTCATAACTAACGTTCTTCTAATTACCCTGTATAATTATACAAACTTGACATCACCTACACGGAGCATTGACTGTGAAAACCGTGTAGAGGCCAGCCAGGTAGGGTTGTAACGGCAAGTGGGGGTTCTCCAACGCTGCCTGAACTGGCGTCATCGATCATAGACAAATGGGATGTTATCCACTTCGCGGATACGTGCATACATTCAGGTTACACTGAGCATGGCGTGTTGGTATGAAACCACGGTCCTTTTGTTGTGAACGGCTGTTGATCGTTCGGGGACGGAGCCGTTGACGAGCCGAGCCGTCCGCCCCTTGGAGGCTGAGAACGGGGATATTGAAAAAATCCCTGAAGTAACGAAGAATCAACTGATATGGTATGGAGAAGCTTGACGGAAAATCATGCCTCTTACCTTAATTACATCTCTTTATCATAAGTTTAAGCTATGAGGTTTAGAGCAGCATAAGTCATAAGATAGGAAAGGTATATAAAGGGTAATCTAATTTAGGTTATATACCTATGGTAATTACTTATGAGATATAATTATTATAAAGCTAAAAATATTAGATAAGAAAGCTTTAGAATTAAGTTATATTATAATGATACCTTTTATAAGTAAAGTATGTATTTTATTTTAAACCTTTTAAATATTGTAAGATTTATAGTCTTTCTTTTCTACTTGTATTTCTTTTTTTAAATAAAACCCTACATATATTCTTTATAACCCTAGTATGTAGCCTAAAGTAGTAAGAAATGTTTGTCGTATGATTACTTTTATAGATAAATATAAAATAATATAACAAGTTTATTAATAGGCATCCACTTTTGTCCCTTATCTATGCTTAACCCGCCGAGTCCAGCCAGGGAGCATACATATCACAGGGTTATCTTATCAATCTATAAAGATGGAGAACAATTTTTTTCTCTCGTATTCACCTGTTTGTGGATAATAAACGGATCACAATGGTAAACCCATGTGTCACATTCCGCTTAGGATCAGATAATGCCGGGTATCCGATCCTACGGAGCCAAAAGGCATGTTCATTTCGCAATGTCGTGCACCCCCTTGCCTCGTGTAAAATTACGTACAATGTACTCACTTTTCACCTGCGCCCGTGGCATCGGCATAACCTTCGGACGCTCACGCTCTACTGATCGTAAACCTTCAACAGGACTATCCCGGCCGTAAATGCCGGACCCGGTAATGTGACAGGGTTCAGGATTCTATTAGGCACTACCTATACAGATTAGATTATCAATCTACTAAGCGGAAAGACTGGACGGGTTCTGTGTAAATATTTTGCCACAAATTACATGTCATAACTCATAATCACGTTACGACGGTGGAGGAAATGCAACGTTGAACTGGGATGGCCAGGTTCAACTGGGGTAGCCGACGTGCGTTAAACCAACAGAGCTTCTATTGAGTTGCCCCGAGACCCCGTCTCCTGGGATTGTGCAGCCCTTTTGACTCAGTTACCACGTACACCAACAGCGATCATGATCTTCCGGAAGAAATCGCTCATCATGATGCACCCTTGAAAGACACGCTCGTAAGATTATCTGCATTGCACCATTTTGCCCATGTTCCATGACTTCCACACCTTTTGTCGATCATTGGGGGCTAGGCCGTCATCGGAGTAGCCGCATGGTTGACGGTCATGAAGGGCTTCTGCCGCTCTCTTTCATTCCCGGGTCCTTAGCCGACGCCGACCTTTGTACACTTTTCGACCCTCTAGTCAGGGCATCAGTGTAGGTCCTGTGCCAGCTGTCACGCCACGGTCAACGGCAATGGCATCGAGCATACCACCAAGTGTGCGTAAGGCATCGCGCCTTCAACTGGTAAGTAATGGAACAGTTCATGGAAAGGATCATGACTGGAACTCGAATTGACCAGAATTAGGCCCGAAGAGTCAAGAAAGCTGTGCCAGCTACGAAAGCAGCCACCCGACAATTATTCGCATTCATACGACTGTTGTTCTCTTTGGACTATACGAAGCTCGACGTTCTCCTCATCGCCGGCGGTACCTTTTTTGCTATTGCCTCAGGCATTCCCTTTCCCCTCCTGGGCATCGTTTTCGGTGAATTAATCAACGACCTCAACACAACGACCTGCTCCGAATCCGAAACGGCGTCGAGCGATGTCACAGATAGCGTGCGACGGAAAGTGTTCTATGTCATCTACCTGACCATCGCCAACTTCTGCTTCATCTACATCCACTGCAGTTGTTGGAGTTTTGTCAGTGAGCGCATCGCCCGGAGATACCGCCGAAGGTTCTTCCAGAGCATCGTCAGACAAGATACCGCCTACATTGAAGGGCTCCCCTCTGGCGATGTCATATCACGGTTGGTACGCGACGTGGAAGTCGTGCAGTCCGGCACATCTGAGAAGGTCGGCATCCTGATCTCGACCGTCTCATACTTTGTCACCTCGTATGTCGTCGCATTCATCAAAGCCCCCACGATCGCGGGCATGCTAGTCTCGTTGGTTCCCTGTTACTTCTTGATGTCGTACGTGGGAGGTTATTTCATCAAGAAATTCTCGAATCGTATCAACGAACATGTCGACGCCGCCACTACGATCGCTTCCTCTAGTATGTCGCATCTACCTCTCGTCTGTGCCTTTAGCTCTAGCGATCGTCTTGTGAAGCTGTTCTCTGATCACCTTCTCGGGTCGCGAATGGACGCTCTGAAAAAGGCCGGCACTCATGCTGTTCAACTGGGTCTCCTGTACTTTGTCGCTTACAGCTCCAATGCTTTGGCTTTTTGGGCTGGTTCTCGCTTAATCGCCGGCTCTGTAGAATCAGATGGGGGTGACGTGTCCGTGGGTGCGGTCTACACTGTCATTTTCGTCCTGATCGACGCGTCTTTCATTCTCAGTCAAGTTGCGCCATTCGTTCACACCTTCGCCGCTGCCGCCGGCGCGTCCGATCGACTGCAGTCAGTCATACACAGGGAGTCTCGCATTGACGGCACGTCAGAGACAGGCGACAAATCTGCACCCTTCGGTGAGGAAGGCATTGTCTTTCATGACGTGCACTTCACCTATCCCTCTCGTCCTGACGTGCCCGTCTTGAATGGAATCAACCTGACGATCCCCCCTCGAAGACATACAGCGATTGTGGGACCGTCTGGAGGTGGCAAGTCTACCGTGGTGTCGCTTCTAGAGCGTTTCTATGATCCCTCATCGGGTGAACTGCTCATTGGTGATCAAAACTTTCGAGATTTGAACGTCAAGTACCTTCGAGGCAGTATCGGATATGTACAACAAGAGCCGACACTGTTCAACCGCTCCATTCTTGAAAACATTGCCGACGGGTTGGCGAATTCCTCCAACGAGGGTCACAGGGACTTAGCTCCCCTTGTCATGGATTCCACGCTAGCCGATCTGGCAGCAAGCATACGCAATGGCACAGCGGAACAAGAAGCCATTCAACGGCATGACCCCAGAGTAGCTAGAATTGTTGAACTTGTTCGACGAGCCGCAGCCAGTTCAAATGCTTTGGCCTTCATTGAAACCCTCCCACACGGTCTGGCCACCAATACTGGCTCTGCCGGTAGTCAACTGAGTGGTGGACAAAAGCAGCGAGTTGCTCTTGCACGCGCCCTGGTCCGTGAACCCTCGATTCTTATTCTCGACGAGGCGACAGCAGCATTGGACTCGAACAGTGAGAGCCTGATTCAGGATGCGCTGGCGAAACTTCAAGACCGCGTCACCATGGTATCAATCGCTCACCGATTGGCCACCGCCAAAGATGCCCACAAGATCGTGGTGGTTGACAAAGGCCAAGTAGTTGAAGAGGGTCCTCACGCTGAACTGGTTGCCAAAGGCGGCGCTTATGCCAAGATGGTCGAGTTCCAAAATCTGGAGACGGTGGATATGCCGACAAACCCTGAGGCATATGTGAACCGCGACAGCAGCTCTTCTATCCATGACGAAATGAATGGCTCGGGTGCCAAAGAGATGGCGGCTGATCTTAACCTTTCCAAGACCCCTGGAGAGGATACAAAGACGCAGACCGGGTCAGACGAGACGGAGGATGAGGGTGACAAACCAAAGCCCCCTAGGTGGTTCACCTTGAAGTTCACATTCGCTCTGGTTCGCCCCAATCTGGGTTACCTCGTGCTCGGCCTTTCTGCATCTGTCGTTATTGGTGGCAGTTACATAGCGGAAGCTGTCATCTTCGGACATACCATCAGCAGCTTAAGCCTTTGCACTGGAGCTGACAACATCCGCCACGGAGGACACTTGTATGGACTTTTGTTCTTCATCATGGCTCTGGTCGAGTTCTCGGCCAATGTTGTCAGTGGGTGTGCATTTGGCTGGGCTGCCGAGAAGATCCTGACCCGAATTCGAATCCTCTCTCTTCGATCTCTCTTGAGCCAGACCATAACATGGCACAATACAGATGGTCGCACTCCCGGAACGCTGATTAGTTATATCATCAGCGATGCCAGCGCACTGAGCAACATTTCTGGCTCTACGATCGGTCTTCTCCTTGCCGCGGCTGTCAACCTGATTGCTGGACTCGTCGTTTCCTTCGTCCTCGCATGGAAGATTGCTATCGTGCTCGCCCCATGCATCCCGGTCCTCCTTGCTTCTGGCCTGATGAAACTTCGCACGCAAGCCAAATTTGCTGAGCGACATCAAAAGGCATTTGCTCAGGCAACTTCCATCACTGTCGAAGCCGTTGACAACATTCGGATAGTGTCCGCTTTCTCCTTAGAGAGACAGTCAAACGCACGGTATGAGCTGGCATTGCGAGAACCCTATCGCGAGACGCTGCGTTCAATTGCATTCGGCAACATCTTCTTAGCCCTAGCCTTCAGTATCAGCAATCTCGTATACGCTCTAGCATACTGGTGGGGTACCCGACAAGTGGTGGCTGGTCTCTATTCCCAAACCCAGTTCTTCATCATTCTGCCTGCTCTTCTGTTCAGTACCCAGTCATGCAGTCAGATGCTCGCCCTTGCGCCTGATATCTCCAAGGCAGGACTTGCTGCATCCAACATTACGGAGCTGCTCACTACAAGGTCAGCGGATGACGAACTGAACCCTCAGAGCTCAGGCAAAAGCCGCCGTGACTACACACTGCTCCTCTCTGAGAAGCCCCATGACATGGAGGCAGCAGATTCCAAGCCAGATGGAATGATTCCCGGCGTGCCGATTCTATCCGGCCAGGGCATGAAGATTCAGTTGCAAGACGTCCACTTCGAGTACCCGTCACGGCCGGGACAGCCGGTACTCTGTGGAGTCAGCTTGAACATTCAGGCTGGCCAATTTTGTGCCTTGGCTGGTCCCAGTGGATCGGGCAAGTCTACAATATTTGCAATGCTGGAGCGATTCTACCGTCCTGACCGTGGAGCCGTGCTGATGGACGGGACCGACATCACACGCCAGCTTGGAACCGAGTTCCGAGATGATATAGCTCTTGTTCCCCAAGAGAACGTACTCTTTGAGGGCTCCATCGCCTTCAACCTTGGCCTAGGCGCTCGACCTGGCCACCAACCAAGCCAGGAGGAGATGGAGGAGGCTTGTCGCGCGGCAAGTATTCACGACGTGATCATGGCGCTGCCCGAAGGTTACCAAACAAAGTGCAGCCACGATGGCAAGCAGTTTTCTGGTGGTCAGCGACAACGATTATCGATCGCACGTGCTCTATTGCGCCGTCCACGTCTGCTGTTGCTCGACGAGTCTACCAGCGCTTTGGATGGGGAGTCAGAGAGGCGGATCCAAGACGCGCTCATGGCTTTGCGAGGGCGCACAACCATCATCGCCATCGCGCATCGCTTGAACACCATCCAGCGTGCTGACCGTATCTACTTGATCGAGGGAGGTCAGTGTGTAGAGCAGGGCACCCATAATGAGCTTATTGCGCGCAGCGAAACATATCGCACAAGCGTCATCCAGCAATCCATCCAATCCTAAACACTACAGGCAATAGGCCACAGGATCTACAAACCGTATTTGTCATAGATCGATGCACTATATTAATACTAGTGGTGACGCCGTATCATAGAAGCTCCACTTGCTCATTCATGTGAGGATCTACTTTGGAGATAGATCCGGCAATTCCCTACTTGGTCTTCTCAACTCCGTTTTGCCGGTCTCCGTGTCTACCGAACTAACTTACCCTGCATCCGCCAAGAGGAAATAGGGACGTATCGCCCAGACCTCGGCAAGCTCGGGTGGCCAAAACTCGAGAAATTCAGGGGCTTGGCAAAGAGGATCTTTGCTCCGCTCTCCATGCGAGATGCAGCCACGCCCCAACTTGGTCAAATCATAGCTCAAGCTGCTTGTGTCATCTCCATCTTATATCCAGAGCAGCCATTTGCCGATCGACGCTTGGAAAGCCTCCGCTTTGCCAAGAGGGCGAATTTTCCCGAGTTTTTACGGTACGGTCGGTACCGCAAAAACTCGAAAAATTGAGACTCTTAGCGATGATCCAACCATATGGCTTATATGAATAGAGGCAACTTTTATGTCCTTCTTATATCCAGACGAGCCATGAGCCAGGCGAGGGCTTGGCCGTATCCACTCCGCCAAGAGTCTCAACATAACTTTCATCGTTCAGTAGATTCACCCTGCATAACTATACTACACAATACACAGTGATTACATCACAGCTTTTCAACGACACGATTCAATTGGCCAGTATCCATGTCAGTCAAGATTGACACCATCATGTGCACCATGGTTTGCATGCAGGTCAGTCAAAATTACACACTATGTATTAAAAGGCTGTTACAAGTTCCATATCTCTTGACGCGTGCGCAATATGTTCGCCATTGTAACAATGTAGATGAAGTAAACGTTCTGGAACGAGACTGCCGTGCTATACTAGATGATAGTTCCCTTGTTCTGAGCCTTGTCGACGTTGTAGTTCTTCCACACAGCAATGCAAGGGATGGCCAGGACGAGAATGGCGGTGGCGGAAATGCAGTTGTACTTCTGGCTGTATCCCCAGGCGTAGTTGATGGCATCGCGCGTGGCGTTTCCGGGGGGGTACAACATCTGAGTTGTTGAACCGCCCAAGTAGATTACAGACCAGTCGGCAGCCGATTCCTGAGGGAGCCGGTCTTGAAGAGCGTCAGGGAATGTGTTGGTATAGATAGCGTTAGCCACCGCAAAACCAATGGCTCCGCCGAGACTGGCAAACAGGTTGAGCAGGGCCAGCATCATGGGCACACCGTCGCGGTCAGCCGAGGCCATGACAGCCATATCCTCGCCGATGACAAGAGTACCGCCGGCAAAGGCGATAAAGATTTGGCACATGATGATGTAGCCAATATCGTCGTCCCCACCACGGAAGTGAATCATGAGGCCTGCTCCCAGAAACATCAGAGGGAGGCCAAAGAAGAGACAGGCATACTTGAAGTGCTTGGTGTGGCGGATGTAGATTCCGAACACGACACCCCAGAAACAAGACCCGATGTTGTAGATCTGGGTCATGTATCCCGTATCGGAAATGTCGAGATTGTACACAACTTGGACAAAGTAGTAGAAGTACTGATCCCAAGAGTAAAAGCTGAAGTACAGGATAGCAGCAAGTAGGCAAGCTCCGAGTACAGTTCGGTTCCCCAACAGCTCCCATCGAATAAAGTGCTTTCGGGCAAGATACTTCTCCCAGGCGCCAAAGACGAAGAACAGAAGGAAGCCGATGACGACCATGGCGATAAAAGTTGCCGAGGAGTAACCAGCACGACCATTACTGGTAAGGCTGAAGGGTAGAAGGAACAACACAAAGGCTGCAATAAGAAGCAATGCACCGATAATGTCGAATTCGTGCACGTAGAAGATGATGGATTGAGTCGTGGTGCGACCGCTGGGCTTCCGAACAAACAGACCCATCTTCTCCGCCTTGATCTGGAAGAACTTGAAGACGATAGCCAGAGGCACGAAGACAGCCGTCATGATGATGCAAAAGGCACCCACCGCCCAGCGCCAAGACGAATTCTTGATGAAGGCCTGAGCCGCAAGAGGGCCTGTGAAAGCCGTGCAGATGAAGGGTGTGCTGACAAAGGCAAAGGCAAAGGCACGATTGCGCAGACCCGACGTGTCGGCAACAAACACATCCATGATGAAGTAGATGGCGTAGTAGCCCACCCAGTATAGCACGTAGCCTGCCGCATAGCCGTCAGGGCCTTTGCAAGAGGCGATGATGATCATGCCCATGAGGTAGACGCCAACAGCAATGAGGAAGCCCTCAGCTCTGCCCCAAAGGTTGAGAATTTTGGCAATGGGCAACTTGAGGACGCCACCGATGATAGAAGACAGGATCTGGGCCGTGGCAATCTGGGGGGCTTGCTGGAAGTCTGAGTAGGCGTAGAAGGTGACGTTGTTGAGGATTGACTGTTGGAAGGCCAGCATGAAGAAGCAGACCCAAATCCTAACTGCTTGTTAGTCCATGTGTTTCGTAATGAATCCATAACAGATTCCAGAAAGAAGTACCGGTGGTGGACGGCACAGTACATACCATGCATAGGTGATGTAAACGGTCTGTTTTGACCACACCAGAGCCGCGGCTTCGGCCTTTTGGATACCGATCGGGGCGTCAGCCGTAACATTGGCACCGTTTTCGATAACCTCCTTCTCGTTCTTCTCCTCCAGGCTCAAGTCGCTATACGACGGTCCGGAATCTAAGACGCCGCCTTGTTCCTTTGCATCGGACGGCGGGATGGTTTCATTGGCACCACTGGGATTCTCTGTAGGCGCGGCGCTTCGTCCGCGAATCCTGTCAAGGACACCCATGATGGATGGTAGAGGCTCAAGAAAAGATTCTTCAGATAATCGCAGATTGATAAGATAAAGCAAGGAACAATAGGGTTTCACGCAGCCATGAGGGAAGCCAATATATAACATGCTCCCAAGACCCACAAACCCCACGAGCCCCCGCGGGCGAGTAGACGCATGATGTGACTTTTTAGGTCAGCGACCGTAATCGGCAGCGAGAATATGCAGTGCTTGCATTCCCGATGCCTGGAATGACACGGAACGACCGGCACGGGATGGTGGGGAAGGACCACGAGGGTTTGCCTGAACGAGGTAACCTAAGTTAAACGACGACCAACAGAGATGTCTTTGTTGGTTCAGAACCCTGCACATCAGTGATCCTTCTCAATCGGCCCGCAGAAATAAGGGGCGGCTACTCCGGTAGATCACGAAAAAAACACGCACGCGACTCCAAATTCACCCACACGCCAGCTTCAACGCATCACTTCGAGTGACAGTGCATGCCATGACTTGACCGGAAGTTCAGTGCGTTTCAATAGATGAAATTGAGCTACAGTTCCATAGATGTCAATTGGCACGGAGTTGGAAACGCGTGATATACACTCCTGATTATGAGGAGAATGTACTTGGCTTGCTCTAACATCAGGGTGTCATGTTATTCTTAGCAGTGACGATCCGATCAACCGTACGATGGCAACAAAAGGCCTGTTGGTTCATTCTCACAACTCGCCCCCACTGTCAAAGGATCAAGCCACGGAACTTTAGGTACATCGAGAAAGACAAGATCCTGGGTTCTCGGCAGGGGGGAGTGTTCCAGGCTTACAGGTTACATTCGACCGGAATTGTGACAATCGGAAATGGACACAACACGTGCTCCGGCCCCACATGGTATCTTCTTATCAATCGGATCGCCAAGGGATCATAACACTACTGCATGGCAGCAATTGTTACATCGGCAGGCTTTTTAGCTATGAGGTCTAGGTAGGTAAATAGTTATAATTATTATAATCCTTTTAATTATTAGAATATCTTGATTTAAGAGAAATATTTTTAGTATAGTTATTATAATTATCCAAGTTAATTGTTTTTAATTTTATTAAAGAAATTATTATTAATATTATATATTACCTAGAGCATAAGATTTCAAGAGATAGAGTTATACTTGTGTTATAATCAGAGGCGGCCTGCTATATATAGCAATAGCAGTAGATTAAGGTATAGAGCTTATATTATAGTCATGCCGTCTTAGGGCGCTGTGGGTGTCCTACAGGGTAGCCGTGATATACCGCGTTTGGCAGTCATGACCTCGATCTATTGAGGTCATAGGTAACCTTTTGGCCCCGTGGTCACGAGGCTTGCTACCCTGCAGCCACTGCCCAGCTGCCGCGTAACAGCAGAGGTTTGTGCCAACACAAGAGATCATAGATCCCTTGGGGCATTTAGAGGGCAGGGTGTGACTTACCAATTAGGTATAGTAAAGTGTTCTGCCCTGGAATGGCCTAAGCTCACGGAGAGAGTTTCTTCTCCGCTCCATTGTAGTGCCGCTTGTGACCGCCCTAATCTCCAGGGGTCATATGTCACCTGACTTACCTCCCTTCACTCCACCCTCACCCAGCTTTTTCCATCGACAGGCTGTACTAATTAATGCCGCTGCAATGAATGACTTGCAGGCGGCATCGCCCGGAGTCTCGCCTATTTGGCGCAAGTCTCATGCTTGCAATGAGTGTAAGCGCCGCAAGGTGCGGTGCTCCGGAGGTGCAAGATGCTCCAACTGCACTCGAGATAGTAAGGAATGCAAGTATAACTCGGCCCTGCAAACGCTTACAGCACTTCAAAGGCCAGTTCTATCGCCCTGGTTTAGTTTAAATGTACTTACGCTCACGCGCCCATAACAGGCAATTAAGGCGAGCGGAAAATCTGATAGCATCTATTGAAAAGGCATGGGCTATTCACTTGCCAGACGTCAAGATGCAAGATGCCATTCGGCAACTTGAATCACAAGACGCAAATGCGCCTCGCCATGAGACTCCTGCCGCCATTCCAGAGCCTCCGGAGATGTCATACAGGCCGATGGCAAACGAACACCCAGTTGACGCGAGTCCCGCGGAATATAGCAACGCAGAAGACTATGAGTTTGATGAATCGCAGGATTTTGACAACTCCACTGACGGCATGGGATCTCTTATTACGGAACCCGGAAAGGTCGGCTATACTGGCCCTCAGTCTGGCGTTGCAGCCTTGAAGTTCCTCCAAGCACTACACTTGTACATCCCCGCCGATTCCGGAAGACCGCTTCCATTAGATGAGCCTGATACGCGCAGCACAACAGAAGCATCATCCGCCGATATCTCGCGCTACATAACGGATTATTTTACCATGTATCATACTGCTTATCCTGTTCTTCATGAGGGGACATTCCGAGCTCGTGTTTCAGGTAGATCACCCCGTGCAACTTGCAGGAATTGATCATTGACGGTATCTTAGGTGCGCTGGCCAAACCACGAGATGGCTCATGGCCGCTGTTGTATAACATCGTTATCGCCATGGGAGCCTTTGTTGGCGGAACCGATGGGTCAAATGCGGACGTCCCTTTCTACAAGAAAGCCCGCCAAAGCCTGACTATGGATATCCTGGAGAAAGGATCACTCAGCTATGTTCAAGGTCTAGTGCTAATGGCCAACTATCTGCAAAAGCGCAACAAGCCCAATTCTGGGTTCGTTCTCATCGGGATCGGTTTCAGTATGGCACTTGCGATTGGCCTACATCGCGAATTCGGCTTGCCGAGCTCGAGCCCATTTACCATGGAGCTTCGTCGAAGAGCATGGTGGACTTTGTTCATCTTCGTGTCTGGGGCACA
Source organism: Fusarium liriodendri (assembly GCA_023509735.1). Lineage (NCBI taxonomy): Eukaryota > Fungi > Ascomycota > Sordariomycetes > Hypocreales > Nectriaceae > Fusarium > Fusarium liriodendri. Next base: position 29,498 of record JALLKD010000351.1, on the reverse strand, counting down.
ACTCACTCTCGGAAGACCGCCCGTCTCCCTCGTGGGTGTCAATGTTCGAACCCCATCCAATCTGGACGACCAGGACCTTGCTGTGGATATGGAACGATTGCCAGATCCAAAAGAAGGCCCGACCATGACATCCTGTCTGATCCATCAGATCAAGCTGGCAAAAATCGCCAACATGGTTCAGGTCGAGCTGCTTACCCACCAAATACCGAGTCACAGTAGGGCGACTACACTGGGCCAGAATATCGCGAAATGGCGCCAAGATCTCCCCTCCTGTTTCGATGAGCAACTGACACTGGAAACATGGTTCGAAATCCCGAAGCGGATCCTCATTTGGCGGTCTTTCCACCTGCGCATCATTCTCAACAGACCGATCCTGTTCAAGACCATTACAGCGAAAGAGAAGCTCGAGACAACGATTGGGCCGATATCCGCTTGTCTTGCAGCGGCTGACGAGTGCGTGGATTCCATATGCGGCTACCTTGAAGGTCGGATTGAGCACCCGCGAGGTTTGGCATGGTATGCTACGTATTGGCTCATCACAGCCAGTTTTGTGCAGGCGACTTGCTACATGTATGATCCTGCACACACTCTCGCGCCGGCGTGGAGACGTCACTTGAAACGGGCTGTGGATTGTTTGTCAAACTTGGGGGCCACGCACGGCATGGCCTTACGGGCACAGGACATCCTTAGGAAGTTGCTTGGTATGTTCAATGAATTGGCGCAAATGGAGCCATCACTGACAACCACAGACCAAAGCGAACTTCTGTCCTTTTTTGGGGCACCTGGGACTGCGCCAGCCAATGGTTTACAAGGTGTCTCGCTGAATGCATGGGACCCTACTGCTCAGGGTCAGTCTCCCTCTCACAATTCGGCTGTTCAGGATCAGACAGACACGATTTTCTTCGGGGAAGGGGGCATGTCATTTCCTTGGTATGCCCAAGGCTCATCAGATGCGGAACTGCTTGACGCAACTGGAGGCATCATGCTACAGGGAAGCTCGGATGTTCGGGGACCGTACTTTGAGTGCGGATCTTGGAATCCTGCATAAGCATAGTAATATTGCTTCTACAGCCAATCGATCTCAATAAACTTGATGGGATGGATCGGGGTAACAGCTTATATGTACAACATTCCACCATTGGCACACACAACGTCCCCAGACACCCACCTCGATCGTTCCTCGCACAGGAAGCCTACAATCTCGGCAACATCGTTCTCCGTTCCCGCCCTTGGAGCAGCTGGGGTCTTTTTGTTCTGTTCCTCCATTCGAGCCAAATGCACTTCTCCAGCAGCTTTATACATATCCGTATCCACAGGTCCAGGATTAACCGCATTCACTGTGACACCGTACTTGTGTCCTAGTTCTGTTGCCCAAACACGTGTCAAAGCCTCGACAGCCGCCTTGGATGCCGAGTATACTGACTGTGTGGCATAGCCACCTCTCGCAGAAATGGATGAGATATTCACAATGCGTCCGCCGGCATTGACGTATCGGAGAAAGGCTTGCGTCATGAAGATGACTGCGCGAACGTTGACGTTCATTATTCTGTCATACTCCTCGAGCGTTATGTCTTCCAGGAGGGTTGCAGCGGACCCAAGGCCGGCGTTGTTGACGAGGATATCGACGTTAGAGACATTGAAGGCGGCGAGGGTAGAGGCGAGGACGGCTTCTGGGGAGGAAGGAGATGCAGCGTCGGCTTGGATCGCATGAGCGGAGGAGCCGAGGTCTTGGACTTTGCTCACGAGAGCATCCGCGTGAGGTTTAGAGGATTCGGAAACATAGGTAAAGGCAACCTAAACTGTTGATTCAGCATGTGTCTCGACAAGTTTGGGCTGGAGGTTAATACAGACCCTAGCACCTTGTTTCGCCAAGGTAAGGACGATGCCTTTGCCAATCCCGCGAGCCCCTCCCGTAACGATAGCAACCTTTCCCGTTAGTGACATGTTTTTTGTCTTGCTGTGGCACATGAGGCTACTCAGACGCGTCCGCGCGCCTTTGATATACAATATCCGCCGTCGACTCGTCGGTCAGGGATGAAACCAGCCATTCCTACACTAGTGCCTTAGCTGTGGGGAAGCCTGAGGGCCCGCTCGGAGGAACCGCCGAGCGCGAAGTCTAAACAACTGGATCCTTGTGCCAAGAACCAGATGGAGACATGGAACCGCATGTGATTACGCCTCCGTTGCTACACTGGCTACTCTTGCGCCAACGGATGCCGAGATGGGGACAAGAATGCATCGTCTAGATTCGTCGGCGGTACTCCGCTCGGAGTGCTTCCTCGGTGCCGTCACCAATTTGAGGCCGCTTGCCCGATACAGGAGCAAAGAGATTTCATTATCCCCTCGACAGTGTTGAGGCTTCCGTCGGGTCACTGCAGGAGTATCTAGTCAATGAAATGGTCAATACGAATGGTATATTATTTCCACCGAAATGAACCTATGATACAAGTGCCAACAATATTCTGAGTTACAAATCGCGACATCACTCTGCCTACATCCCCGCCTTGTTTGATGGTTTCTTCTCTTGCTGCTGGTAGGCCATACTCATGCTCCCGGTAGCTATTATCCTCCCTGATAACTAAGCTTTAGTCGTCATATCCATGAAGGAGCTCGGCAGGTATTAATCAAGAGCCCATTAATAAGTTTAGAATCACTTGCATGATGGAAATAATTGATGAGGCACCGTTTGGTTCCCTGCATGGAAGCCAATTGTTTGACATTGTGGTTAGAGTCTAGTCTAGTTTAAAGGACCTTTCTTCCTGCCGGTATCTGCAGTCGATTTGAGGTCACCAGGTCGTTCAATCGTCAATGATTTGAACTTTAATAGCCCTGGCCGCCGGGTTCGAAGCCGCTTGAAACGCTTCTATGCCCTCATCTAGCTTGAATCGGTGCGTAACAAGTGGCTTCAAGTCGATCAGCCCCTCAGTGACTAGGCTGATTGCCTTGGGGTAGGTGTCATGGTATCGATATTGGAAGCGAAGGTCAATCTCTTTCGATGAGAGGTGCATGAACGGGATATTCTGAAAGTCCTTCCCAACTCCAATGACAAAGACGGAGGCTCCAAACGCCGCAGCCTGTATGTGTAAGTAAACGGTAACATCCTCGGTGTTCCTGGGTGTCACTTACATAAATTGCGGCATGAATACTGGACTCTACCCCCGTGCACTCCAAGACTAGTCGTGCCTCTACCCCCAAGGCGTCCACCATTTTCTTACCCAGGCCCTTGGCGTCATCGCCGCGCTCAACGCGGACGGTGCGGACCCGAGGAACGAGCTCCTGGGCCTTGGCTAGGCGGTTCTCATCTAGGTCGGTGATTACGATCGGTGCCGCACCCGCCGCATGAGCAGCCAGAAGAGTCACCAGGCCGATAGGCCCAGCGCCACAAATGACCAGCGGCTGCCCGAGACGAAGGTTAGACCTGTCGATACCGGCGAGAGCCACCGACAAAGGCTCAAGCAGCGAACCTTCCTCGTAGCTAAGGCTATCAGGCAAAGAATGAAGCCAAGCCTCGGGGTGGACGTGGTAGCGGCGCAGTGTACCATGGTAAGGGGGAGTCGAGAAGAAGACGACATCAGGACAAGCGTTGTACTGGCCGGTTCTGCAGTAGTAACACGTCGGCTTGGAGCAAGGAATCCCGCATTCAAGAGCGACTCTGTCACCTGAATGGGTGGGATGTCAATGTTGGCCATTCTCTGATAGGTATTAAGCAAATAATCACGTACCTGGCTTGAATCTCGTCACGTCTTTTCCTGTTTTGATCACCACCCCCGAGCTTTCATGGCCAAGACCGTTCTCGCCACACACAACCATGTCACCGATATGGCCGTGCTTCCAGAAGTGCACATCTGAGCCACAGATGCCTGTTGCACGGACATGGACCAGGCAGTCTGTGGGGCCTGGCTCCGGGATGTCCGTCTGGATGAGATGCAGGTCGTGAGCTGGGTTGGTTTGAACCGCAACATTCTGCGGCTTTCGCTGTAGGATCTCGGTTACGGATGCCATGATTGCAAAATACTTGTTGAAGTATGATTATTCATGTCCTTTGGTTCGGTGACTGGCGGGGTATAGGCTTTCAAATACTTGTGTACTCTACTCTGCATGCTACAAGGCATTCTCTAACCGACCGACCTGGTGGTGGTATCAGCCGAACCAAGCTCGGGCACGATGCGAAGTAGTGCGGCCGTTTCGCGTATCTACGTAGTTGCAGCTCGGAAGAAACACCGAGGAAGTAAAAGGGAGGCATCAGATACGTTTACCTATACTAGAAACATCTCTGTTTGCCACGAGGCGTTCTCTGACCGACCTGCCTAGTGGCGCTATTACCCTAACTGATCCTCGGGCACGATGCGATTGGTGCGGTTGTTAAGCACATCTCCATAGTGCGGCTCGGGGGAACCACCGAGGAAGACCTAAGAGAAAATGAGACTAGTTTACTTGTGCTGAAAACTGACTCAAGACAGTGACACGTTAGCTCGGGGGTACCCCGAACCGCCGCAAACAATCCCTCAAGCTCAAGCCTTGGCAGTGGTATCATGCGAAGGGGAGGGATTTCATGCTACCCCGGATTCTCCGCATTAGAGGAAAGCTGGGGAACATGAGTATAATACGACAACCTGCCGCATGCTCCACTTCGACATTCAACCCCGTCCAGAACAACTCATCACAACTAACATAACCATGTCTTATCCCATTGAGCAAGCCGAACAGTATGAAAACACTCTTTAGACTCATCGTGGCCGAATCACTAACTCATTGGTTTTTTGCAAAGCTTGGAAACCCCCGTCGACGAGGCGCGGCGGCAGAGCGTTGCCAGCATGACGCAGAATACTACCGGCGAGTGAGTACCAGGCACAGAGCATCGGATTTATATGGATTTTAACATCCCAAGGATCAAAAACCCACTCGCCGGCGTGCCAAAGGCAGACCTCCTTCGAGACGTCGAAACATACGCCCAGGAGCATGCATTAACTGAGGCACTGCCATACCTCCGCAAAGGCGCCCTTGTTGCCCAAAACCCCGGTGACCTGGATTCGATCGAAGATCTGAATGAAGAAGACCGGAAGATTCTCCGAGACGAACATGAACACCGATGGAGGCACCCAAAATCGCTCTACTATACCATACTCTTGAATTCCATCTCCGCTGCCATCCAGGGTTGGGATCAGACTGGTTCAAACGGAGCCAACTTGTCGTTCCCACAAGCCTTCGACATTGCGGATACTGGTGAGGCCTGTACAGCCGCCGGTACTTGCGAAAGGAATTCTTGGATCGTTGGGGCAATCAATGGCGCGCCTTACATGGCTATCGCCCTTTTGTAAGTCCCGCACTCCAAACAAGCCCATGCCGGCCCATGCTGACCTTATCAGTGCTTGCTGGCTATCCGACCCTCTGAATGATCTCATCGGCCGCCGAGGAGCAATTTTTGTTGGCGCCATCTTCAGCCTGTTCGCCCCCATAGGCCAAGCCCTTGCTCAAACTTGGCCGCAGATATTGATTTGCAGAATTCTACTTGGCATTGGAATGGGCCTCAAGGAGGTCACTGTTCCCGTCTTCTCAGCCGAGAACGCGCCTACCAGCATCCGCGGAGCTTTGGTCATGTCATGGCAGCTCTTTGTTGCTTTCGGTATCATGCTAGGCTTCACCGCAAACCTTGTCGTGGTTAACACCGGAGACATCGCTTGGAGGCTTCAGTTTGGGTCAGCATTTATTCCGGCAGTTCCGCTACTCATTGGAATTTACTTTGCCCCAGAGTCTCCTAGATGGTTGATCAAGAAGGGCAAGCATGCAAAAGCGTACAGGTCGCTTCTCCGACTTCGCAACTCACCACTCCAAGCTGCCAGGGATCTGTATTACATTCACTCACAGTTACTCGCTGAGGAGGCGCTGATTAAAGAGGAGGGGCTCGACAAGTCGAACTTTTTCACAAGAGCGGTGGAACTGTTTACCATTCCCCGAGTCCGTCGGGCAACGCAGGCTTCTGGAATCATCATGATTGCCCAGCAGATGTGCGGTAGTAAGCCTTCCTCTCCTAGACGACGTGGATAAAACATCAAAAGTGCCTCTAACAACCCTTGAACACAGTCAATATCATTGCTTTCTACTCCTCGACTATCTTTTCCCAAGCGGGAGCGAGCAATATTACAGCGCTGCTCGTGTCATGGGGTTTTGGAATGGTATGTTAACCTACCTTAAACCTGCAACTCATCACATTACTCGAGACTAACCCTGATAGACAATGTTCGCTTTTGCTTTCCCAGCCCTATACACGATCGACACTTGGGGCCGTCGGGCCCTTCTCATCGCCACATTCCCCTTCATGTTCCTCACTCTGCTTGGAACAGGCATGTCGTTTTACATTCCTGAATCATCCGATGCTCACCTTGGTCTGATTGCATTCTTCATCTTTGCATTTGTTGCCTTTTACTCTCCTGGAGAAGGTCCTTGTGCGTTTGTCTACTCCGCCGAGGTCTTCCCTCTTTCCCACAGAGAGATGGGCATGTCGTGGGCGGTGGCGACGAACAACTTTTGGGCTGCTGTGTTGGGACTTACATTCCCGCGCATGCTGCTCCAATTTACCCCTGCAGGAAGTTTTGGCTTCTATGCAGGATTGAACATCGTCGCTCTCGTGGCAATCTTCTTGTTTATGCCCGAGACGAGCAAGAGGAGCCTGGAGGAACTCGACTATGTTTTCGCTGTGCCAACAACAGTTCATGCGAAATACCAACTCACAAAGGTTTTGCCGTGGTGGTTCAAGAGATATTTGCTTCGTCAAAAGAATGCAGTCGAACCACAACTGTATCATTTTGAGAGCATCGAGGCATATCCGAGGGGAATGGATCGCAGGGATGACCGGGATGAGAAGAATTAGGTGCTTTTGCAAGTATCCACAACCAAGGTCGCTCATTCACAGTGGTGGGATATGGGCTTTCTTGAAAGCCATGGAGAATGTTCCAATCCAGGGAATGGTTGAACTACCCAGTGTGGTCTGATTTGTGTCATATGTAGCTAGTTAAGGCACACACGCTCGTTTACCAGCTACCAGTGTGTTAAGTGTGCAAACTTGTATAAAGTTATTACCGCCACCCCACGTTATGATGAACCGAGTTGACAAGGGATGGTGTACATGTCTGAATAACCGAACCTAACTAATTTCTAACCGAATACCGTAGGCTATAAATAGAGTAACTATGCGCATTGCTTCTACGGACAGCACCCGTAGTACACTATTAGGAGCTCTACGTTCTGTAACTGGCCAGCCGTTCCGGAGTCAAATGGCGTCAAGCCTCTTGTACCAGCTGGACCTCTCTAAGTGCTACCGAGCCTTGCTGATCTCTCTGCAGCTGTTGTTGGAATTCTCCCATGAAAATGCTCGTCATCAGGCTATGCACCGACCAGAGGCTAACCACAATGGCTTGCACACCAGCTGCCAACATGGAGCAAGCAAACCCCACCATGTCGTCTCCATCCGTCGGCTGTCCCACACCAGTATGGCATGCGGTCAAGACCGCGAGGGATGCCTCAAGCTGCCGACCCAGGAGCTCTCCCATGGTGATAACCTATTCTTATATGGCTTTTGCCACCGCCTCAGCATGGTCTGATAGAATCTTGTTCAGCTCCTCCCGCCTCACACATTGATCTAAACTAAAGCTCTTTGCCAGCTCCTCCAGCTCATCTTTCGTCTTGTCCCTGAAAAGAGCTGCAAATTGGTCGTTAAATGAATTAGCTAAGAAGCTCTGCAGCACATGCGCCTCGATATGACGCCGGGTTCCCCAGATGGGAGGATAGGTCTTCTTAGCGTCGGGGGCCACCTTTTCGATCCATGCGAGAAGGGGATCGACAACGGCTGCAACCTCTGGCGATGGATCCTTGCCCCACTGATCAAGCTGCAGCTTCTTCTTGATCTTCAAGATCGGTTCGATGAGCCTGTTGTACGGCGAGTCAGGAGAGGTAGTTACCATTCCTTGAAGACCGATATCCTTGTAGAGCCAGATGTGCCATGGGATAGCATATTGATCATAGATGCGAAGCTGTTGACCAAGAAGGTTGTACCGCGACTGATTAATGCTCTCCGCATCCGGATCCTTCCTTGGGTCTGCATAGACAGGGCCAAACTCGCCATTCCAGATAGGCAGACCCCTCTCACGTTGAAACTGGGATTTGCGAAGAAACTGCCCCTCGAGGGCCGCGTTCTGCTCTGGCGTTCCCTCGTACCGCTGGCCGGTCGGGAAGCCCATGAGAGAGTAATCGTGGATGGAGTAGGCCGCGTTGGGAATCTCGACAAATTCTCTCCACTCCATAGCATAGGTGTTGCCGTCAAGCCAGAGAATATGGTCGGGATCAATGGCGCGAATGGCCTTGTCAAGTCGACTGTAGAACGCCGGTAGCCGATAGTGGAGGGGGTCTGCAGGCTCGTTGATCGGGTTGTAGCCGGCAACCCAGGGGTTACCCTTGTAGTGTTTAGCTAGCTCCTCCCAGAGCCACACGGTTCTGTCTTGGAAGTCCTTGTGGTCCCAGAAGGCGGCGTATGTGGTCGTGTTGTCAGCATGCCAACCGCCGCTTTGGCCTCCGGGAAGAACGTGCATGTCCAGTATGGAGTATATTCCCTCCTTGGCGCAAGCCTCGATGACTCGGTCAAGATGCTTAAAGCCGCTTTCTTTCAACACCCGAGGGTTCATATCGTCTTCGAAATGACGGTAATTGAATGGAAGCCGCACGCAGTTTAGTCCCAGGCTCTTGAGGAATCGTGCATCATCCTCGTTGAAAAACCAATATAGCCAGCGATCAAAGAAGAAGCCATACTTCTCTTGTCCCAATACCTTGAGCAATGCTGACCGAAGAGGTGTCTCATGTCCAGGATAGCCCGTGATGAAGTTTTCCATACTGATAAGAGCTGTCAGCATCCACAATCGAAGCGCCTGAAGCAAACACATGATCCAGGGAGTAGACGGTAACTCACTTTAACCAACCGCCGACTCCTACACCGCGTAGAATCACCGAATCTCCATTCTGATCGACTACTTTGTCGCCCTTTACTTTGAGAATGCCTGAAGACATTTTGGTGAGCGGTGCGGATGGCGGCGTAGGTTGAAGACGTTGTCAAGGGTACCACGTGTGCATGTGATGGATTGACCAAGACTTGCAACACCGCTGTTCAATGTCGCAACTTGGAGTGTATTTAAGCGGCACGGCATCGACACTGGAGGGCGTTTCTCGATACACGCTCAGCGATAATATGATATCCAGCGGCCATCTGCAAGCGAATCAGAGCATTCAACCACAGTCACGCCATAACGAACAGCAGTGAGAACAGACAAGAATCAGAGCCATTGCTAAGCATGATCCGATGTCGGTAGCCGAGTGTGGTTGTTGTCCAGACGCAGACCAAGATCGTTTGCATGAGGGCCATACCTACCAGCGGGTATGTATGTAATTATGCCGCTATGGGGTGTAGGGATCAGTAATATTATTTAGTGTACATGAGCCGCAAGGTGTGAAGAGCGAGAGATAGTCTAGTAATTCGCTGCTAGAGGAATACCTCTCGCCGGAGTCTAATTAAGGCTATACTATATACTAAAAGCTCTTCGTGGCGAGGTAGAAGTATCCCTATCTTTTAATATTACTGATCTTAACACCTTGAATCCTTGGCTTGACGTCGTAGGATTGCAATTAGCCTAAATAAACAAGCTTAGTATCCAATCGGTAAATAACATAACCCATACTATCTGTCCGGAGGATTCAAGCTATAGAGACATCGCCATATCGCTACCCTGTGATGACATGCACTAAGGCGGAAATAACGGGCAAGTATATAATCACGGAACAACAAGCGATAGGGTTGGAACCATCACAGGGTTGGGATGCCCGGTGGGATGGGATTTCGAGGGCTTCGCCCTTCCCTTTTAGTCCAGATAGACACGCTTATCTTGCAATCTTGCATACCATAGCCCATGGTACTAGCACAGGGGCTTCAGATTATAGAGATGTCGTCATATCGCGGCTCTATAGTGAAATACACTAAGTGCGGAAACATGCACTCATGTGGATATACTTGGCATCATCACGCAACCATAAGCGATATTGTCGGCACCAACTTAGAGCCGCAATACGCGTATAGAGACAATTGAAGCAGAATGGGAGATCTTGGCCATGATTATTACAAACAAGCTGAAATTCTGTGAGATATCACGATGCTCTTACAAAGCTCTGTAACGGCGTACAAATATCGCCCCTGCCAATCTGGTCTCACTGCTCTGATCAGATCCATACCCAGCTCTGTACCACCTTCATCATATCTGTCTGCTTTCCTCTCTGGCTCTCGCGCACAATTTGGACACGCTTAAAGAACATTCCGTTCTCGACAGCTGGACCGCCATGGCTACTTCCAAAACCCAGACCGCCGCCTCCTTCACGAATGAAAAGGAGCCAAATGCTACAGTGGTCGAATCCACGAGGCTTTTGGCTAACGACCAAACACCTTGGTACCAGAAACCTAACCTTAGGAAACTGTACCTCCTACTGGTTCCTGCTGCCATAGGAGTAGAGATGACGTCAGGCTTCGATGCCAGCGTCTTGAACGGACTCCAAGCTGTGGAAAAATGGAACGAACGTAGGTCCATCTCGGAATCTTCTATCTTCGGCTCAACAACTAGTTCAAGGACTGACCATCGGTAACAGGATTTGGTAACCCGGATGGTGCCATCTTGGGCGTCATCACCTCAAGCATGACCTTCGGATCAATGTTTGGCATCCCTCTTGTCCCTTATTTCAACGACCGCTGGGGAAGAAAACCAGGAATTGTACTAGGCTCCGTGATCGTCATCCTTGGTGTCGCCATCCAAACTGCCGCCATTAACAGTAAGTGACATAGCCCCATAGCACAGTCTAGGTGTCTATCGAGAAGATGGGAGACAGTCGCTTCGCCGTGTTACAAATGACTTGTTGACTAACGACTGTCTCAATCAAGTGGCCATGTTGATTGCGTCAAGAGTCATTATGGGTTTTGGTCTTCCATTCGCCACTGCCGGTGCCGCCGCTCTTCTCTCGGAGCTTTGCCATCCAAAAGAGCGTGCCTTTATCAGCGGCATCTTCCACGAGAGCTGGTATGCCGGGGCGATTCTTGCTGCAGGTATCACGCTGGGTACTTTTGATTGGGGAACTAGCTGGAGCTGGCGCCTCCCGACCCTATTCCAGGTGCTTCCCTCGCTGTTACAGCTGTCTTTCATCTGGTAGGTTGTGCATTGCCATCTTGCGCCACCTGAGCATAAAGCCGTATACAATTTGGATCAAAGGCTGACATACCCCCAAGGTTCATCCCGGAGTCTCCTCGTTTTCTGATTGCCAATGATCGCACTGAGGAAGCCCTAGCTATCCTGGTCAAATATCACGCTGAAGGAGATGAGAACTCGCCTTTCGTGTCGGCTGAATACGAGGAAATTACAGAGACGCTCAAGAAGGAGAAGGAAAGCAGCTCCCGACCCTGGAAGGAACTTGTTTCCACATCAGCAAACGTGAGACGTGTGCTTATTGCCATTGGAGTTGGCCTCTTTGCCCAGTGGTCTGGAAATGGACTCGTCTCTTTCTATCTCTCCAAGGTCTTGAAAACCATCGGCATTACCTCCCACCTCCAGCAGAACCAGATCAACCTGGGTCTCATGTGCTGGAACTTGGTTACCGGTGTTGCTGGGAGCTATGTCCAAAAGTTTGCGCGCCGGCGCGTACAGTGGCTGGTCTCGTACGGCGGCATGACCCTTGTATATGCTTGCTGGACAGCTTCATCAGCTGTCTACTCCAACGACACCAGCAACGAGCACGCCAGTCGGGCTGTTGTAGCGCTCATATTCGTGTACTACGGGTTTTACAACATCATGATGCCGCTGGCATATATCTACATCACCGAGGTGTTCCCGTATCTGCAGCGAAGCAAAGGTATGGCTATTATGCTGTGGCTCAACCGTGTTGGTGGCGGTTTCAATGGATTCGTCAACCCTATCGCCTTGCGTGCCATTCAATGGCGGATGTACATCGTTTACACGTGCTGGCTCGCGGTAGAAACCACAATTATCTACTTCCTATACCCCGAAACTCAGGGGTTGTCATTGGAGCAAGCTGGTGGGGTTGTCGATGGAACAAAATTAGGTGAGATCGAAAATGAGAAGGGTTATTCCAGCTCTAAGCGGGTTGAGTAGAGCTACGGCGCTGGGTCATGGCAGAACCCAGGTGGCAAGGGGAAGCGTCGTGATTTTAGGAAGAAATAGAGGAAGATTTCACTGGTTAGAGCTTAGGGGGCACATTTGGGTCCGCAAATACACCTAATTTATTACTTCCGTATGAGCTTTCATTCCCTATTAACATCGGTAGTAGCTTTCGGGAAAGGCTTTCCATCATAGGATATGTAGCCCACTGCCCCATTGTATTGTCAGCAATGATGAAGTCTGGCATTTAAGTTTTTCTCTCTAATAGTCTATAACTTTGCTCCATTCTAACGCGCTCTATACTATGCTAATTCTTACTTGTTTGTTATTTCAACTACTGACACAGTTGCTCTGAATCATCCTAACACGCAGCATGCCCGCCCATCCGCTTATCGCTCTCTCTCCATCCTCCGCCTAGCCCCCATTCTCACCTATCAGAGCCTAATATTTATCCATCCATAACTCCGACCCAGTGCCTCGCCATGTAATAGTTGAATCCTTTAGAACCGCACAACGACTTTCCCAAAATGCTTGCACGCCTTCTGGTACTTAAACGCTTCGATAACATCATCGAAGAAAAACTCTTTGGGATCAACCACGGGTCGAATCTTGGCTGCCTCGATGGCCAGATTCATGTCCTCAAACTGTTGTTTCGAACCTACGAGGACACCTCGCAATATGGAAAAGCTAGGCACGAAATCCGGCAACCCGGGAAAGTCGCTTCCGCCATCCAGGGCACCAATAAGGCTAATAACTCCTTCAAGCTTGATAGCTTTCAAGGATTGTTTAAGTGTTTTTCCGCCTCCGACATCCACGATATGGTCAAATCCGACGGCTAAAGGGGTTAGGGATCGCGCGACCTCGCCCCAATTGGGCGTCTGTCGGTAATTGATGACATGAGAAGCCCCGAGTTTGCGCAGGGTTTCCGCCTTCTCCTCAGATGATGTTGTAGCGACTACCGTGGCACCCGCGGCTGCGGCAAGCTGTATGGCAGAGAGGCTAACACCGCCAGATCCCTGCGTTAGGACCCAATCGCCAGGTTTGATCGTCTTTGATGGCAAACCGTAGAATGAATTCCATGCAGTCAGGGGTGCGACAGTGAGAGTGCTTGCTTCAACAGCAGTAAGTGATGGAGGGGCCAAGATCAGACCAAAGTCAGGGAACACGGCATATTTGCGGAGAGTGCCATCGGCAGAGCTGCCCGACGTGGCTTTGAGTGCTTGTGGGGTCAGAGGGTTTGTCTGATGATGAGTGTTGAAGAGTGTGCAGACTCTATCACCCACGGAGAATTGCGTTGTCTCGGATCCCAAGGCGACGACAATGCCTGCACCATCCGAGCAGGGGACAAGTTGTTTCTTTAAACCGAAGGGGTATGTGCCCTTGCTATAGTCAACATAAACCGCTTCCCAGTCTGGACAGGCGGCATTTTTCCTCACCTGGGCGATCATCAGATCTCGGTAATTCAACGAGACGGCTTCAATCCGCACGAGAACATCATGGCTCCCGAGTGAAGGAATAGGGGCATCCTGGATGAGTTCAAGATTGGGGAACTCGCCTCCATCACCTTCCTTCACAAGCCAGGCAGGGGTGGTGGTGGGAAGAGACATGAGGGAAAAATAAGTTCAAGTGCACGAGATATGAGATATACCCTTACTACCACTTTACTATCCTTGGCTACCTAGTCTTTATACATATTGACATATTGAGTTTTAGGATAAAGAGCACGACGACAAAATCTAATCATGCCGTTGCCATCACGCAACTCAAAAGTGTCAACTCATCATCTCCGTTCTATTTACCGACTTGTTATATAATTCAGCCGAGCTTTCGACCGCCGGCATATCAATCAGGCCGTCTCTTGATGTTAGAGAGCTGAAGCCTATTACTAATCATTTAAACACCATTGCAGGGCCGCAGCCAAGGCGGGCCGGGGATATTAATTCCTCCGAGTCTCTTTCCAGACAATGGTCCGAAGAAAATCTGCAGTGCCCGGGAAGACCGGTAATAGGAATAGTAGAGGATCTTATGAAGAATTCATATCGTCGAGGTTGATATGATACCGTGGGAGGTCTAACCGGACTCAACTACAGTCCGCTTTGTTTCTGGTGGAGGTCCGGATCACAGTAGATAGCCTCATAACAATTAGATCATGACCTGCATCTTGTCTCTCTCATAGAGTCAATCTTCAGCGATTAAAGATTATGCGATGTACCACAACTGCTATTCCACGAAGCTAAACCGTTTACGCCAGGTTTTACCGTGTTCCTCAATAGCACCGAGATCATTGTACTATTGGAAACAGAAACTAAGTTGCGAAAGGCAACGGCGGAACTAGACGGCGAAAAAACACTTGGCAATACTCACTCTGCATCCGTGAAGTGAATGAAGGGCAAACTACCCATGATTTCTCTTTCACCACCGAGACCTATGGGTAATACCTCTCCGAAAGATTTTGACCGATAGACGGGGCCAGCCAGCACCCCCACCCAGAACCGAGGCAAGTTTACCATCCAATAAGGAAAAGATGGCAGATCTAGTGGTAAGAAATAGACTAAGAGATGGGTCAAAGAGCTAATCAACACGTGGTCTAAGGTTTCTGCCTAGCAAGAGGTCGCATCAATGATGGTGGGGGGGTATTGTACTATATTTATGTTTAACGCCGGTCAAATCCTAAAGGAGATGACCATACGGTTGAGAGTGTTGAGGGTGTGAGCAAAAGAGACATGCATGCAGGAACGAAAGCATAACCCTGAGCATAGGTACGTATACTGAGGCAGCAAGGTTTGTGGCTTTTGAACTAGTCATCATCACGACTTCTCCATCGCAACGTTATTTACATGATAGTGGATCGACTTTCTAGCCAATAAGCTTCTTATGAACTATGATGTAAATATTTTCTTACGCTTTAGGACAAAGAATGTTGGCGCGATAGTCCAGTCATTGTTAAAATTCAGATAAAGTAGGTAGTTGAAATACATGAAGACGTCAAAATCAAATCCCCACGTGACGCTTTCCCAGGTCAAGCCTTGTGTTGGAGAGAAACTCAATACTATCTGTCCTCCATGTATCCGGTTGAATCGACACTCCGTGAATAGCGCTAAAAGCCAAATTTTTGGGGTGCTGTAGTGAGTAGACTGGCCATTTCGGTGTCTGTCTCTGGACTAATCTCGGCGTTAGCTTGATACCAACGAGAGGGCACGGCTCACTGACCTTTGTGCAAGTTTGGAGTCTTTTTCACAGCAAAGCTAATCCACATGCGACTCATGACCTCCACCAGTTCAAGATATTTCTCTCTCAAACCAATATCCTTTGGAAACGGATCCATGTCCCAGCCGGTGGCATTGCTGTTCCCAAACACAAAAGGGAGCTCCTGAGCATGGGTTACACCAATGGTTGTTGCGTTCAAGCTAGCTGGTGCCACGTCGAAAAAGTAACTGTAACTTGGAACGTCGTGTTTGGCCCATACTTGGTTGGCATTTTCTCGACCTGCGCCTAGCAAGAAATCACCGATCCAGAGTGTTGCTCTACCATAACCAGGGCCGTACTCCGGCCCCGGATCAGCTAGGACAGTTCCTAAGCCAGCGGGAGATGGTAAGACAACCTCTTCTTGATATTCTTGTAACCAAATTTCCAGGATATGGCCAGGAACTTCATAGTCCCCGATGGAAGCCTTGACGAACTTGATGAAATCCTCATCTGTAACGAAGGGGCCAGACAGCGCAGTGTTTAAGAACGACGTTCCTTCGTTCCTATTGATGCCTATCAGGAGGGGAACTCGCAAGAACTTTCCGCTTTGTAGGAGGCGAGAGTTATGGTCCGGTATCAAGTCGCCGTCGACTGTGAAATACGGTTGGACCTGTAGGCTGGCTTTCCTCAGTAAATCTGCTGGAGCTTTGCGAAGGCAGGCAAGAGAGTCGATCGCCTTAGCACAGCCCGTTGTATCCAGGACTGTGTCAAAGTCGGTCTTTCTCTGAGAACTGTTCCGGAACGGATACACAGAAAAGGGTCCACCGCTCTCAGCAATGGCGGCGTGAAAAAGCCCGTCGTCTCTGCCGCCATGGGCAAGCAAATGAAATCCAATAGAACCTGCTCCCGCAGACTCTCCCATCAAAGTAACATGCGAGGGGTCGCCGCCAAACTGGGCGATGTTGTCTTGCACCCACGCAAGGGCCTGACGTTGATCGTGGAGAAGTAGGTTTGTTAGACCGGCCTGTTCCAAGACTGGCCCCGCAAGCATTCCAAAGACACCTAGGCGATAATTGAAACTGACAAAGATAATAGGCGAGTTCATTTGGGCTGAAGCTTGAACCAAGAAGGAACCATTATATCGCGGTTCATTGGCGCTTCCCTCCATCCAGGCACCGCCGTGGATCCAAGCCAGGACAGGAAGCTTCGAGTGCCTAGATATCCCAGCGGGTCTGACGATATTGATGTGCAGGCAATCCTCGCTCATAACACTCGTCGTGTTTTGGCTAAATCCTGCCAGTCCAAGTGAGTTGCCAATGCATGCTGGTCCATAAGCGGTTGCGGTTTTGATTCCCGACCATGCTGCCGGGGGTGCTGGTTTAGAGAATCTGAGATTCTCAGTGGGAGGTTGAGCAAAAGGTACTCCGAGGAAAAGGTCCTGGTTGAAATCGGGATTGTAGACACCAACCAATGTGCCATTCTGAAGCTGTACAGTCGGCTTGTTAGGGAGCCAGGTGTTGGGGGCCGCGTTTGCGCTGCAGGCTGCCAATATCCCAATCCAGAGAATAGAAAGTCTACTCTTAAGATCCATCGTTTATGACCGGCTTGACGAAGCAGGAGCAGGCCAAAGAAAGGTTGCTCAAGAAGGATCCTCACCAGAGGGTACTGACGACGTGAGTGGTATGAAGAGGAAGCAGTTGTCTTAAATTGATTTACCGAGCTTGCCTACATACATACTTTAATATCTAATAACAGGAAATAGTACTATCCACATTCGGTCCTTCACTTCGGGACCACGGGTCTTTTACCATCCCGGCGTTTTCGTATCCAGAGTGGGATCATCTGAACTACGTCACAATCCGGCCTTGCACAACACTATCTCATCAATTAGAGGACCCCTTACCCAGCATTTGCAGGGGAGCAAGCCAATTGTATTTATTTTCATCCATATTAGGAGTGTACCGGGCTTCCTTCCCCGCGCATTCCGCGGAGCATACGCAGATCATGGCCCGCTAAAAACACCGCCAACGTTACGTATCTTTGATAAGAGACCATTGCGGCCGCGCCCGACACGTAGTTGTTGACTTAAGGAAGGCTTGGGGTGTTTTCTGGCTTTTTTTCTCTACCAAGACCCGCGGACACACTGATATAAAGGGGCTAAGCCGAGCCCGAAATGCACTACTGATCTTTTTTGACCCTAATCTAAATCATACTACTAATAACGCACTCTGCTTCCTAATTCCGCATTTCCTGGCTCTTAAGCCTGTTGAATTCCTTGTCGAATGAGCTGGAGATCTCAATTACCTCCTCGAGATGCGAGTAACGCATGCCCACTCCTCCTTCATCAGTTAATTGTCGAGCGAGTGTAATGATGTTCCGAATCTGCCGTTCGTTCAGCTTTTCCTTGACCAACATGGGAATGGCAGCGTCGATTTCCACAAAGTCAATCCCACTTGCGTTACTGTAATCGGCCTTCTCATGAGTATCTCCGGGCTTCGCAGCAATCTTGTCCTTTTCCAGTCTTTTGAGATGATTGATGAAGTTGCTCCAGACCTTGGCCCTTTGATGCTCCTCGAGGGGTTTGTAGTGTAGAGCCAGCTGGATCCGAGACTTGAAGGCCGCGTCGAACGTCCCGACTACTACAGTGGCCCTAAACTAAATGAACTTGCACTAGGTCAGCTTCTCACAGCCCCAGTCGCAACATGCTCTCTCATCCCACTGAGCGCTCTCCCCATCCTCCGACCAGCCCCCCTTTCCCATCTACCAGGGCATTGTGGTACCGTCGTAGCTTTGAAAAGTGCCACTAATGTTTCTCGAAGCCTTGTCGATTGTCTTCATCATTTGAGCCACGCCTGCATCGACCGACACTGCCCCCATATCGGAGAGCTTGACACCACTTCCCTCCACGGCCGCAACCGTAAGATCAGTCTCAATGAGACCAGGATGAAGGAGGAAGCTAGTAAGCCACGGTTCTTCAAAATGAAGACGACGAATGAACCAGTTCAATGCCGCCTTGCTGCCACCGTATGGGCTAAGCGGTATGTGGGCAACTCCATCGATCGATCCGATGGAACCACCCAGTGTTGATATCGCAATGAAGGTAGGGTTTCCCGTCTTACTAGCCTGGAGAAGATCTGCAGCGGCCTGGAAGAGGGCAACTGGGGCAACCGCATTAACTAGCAGATGCTGGTTAATGTTTTCGACGGTAGACTCGCGAACACGACTGGCGTTAAGAGAGATCCCAGCATTGGCGATGACGATGTCGAGGGAGATTATGCCATAATCTATCCGGAGCTTTTCAATGACTGCCGCCGTACTCTCTGGCATGGACGAGTCAAGTTGAATGATGATCAGCCTAGAGCAATCTGCCTTAGGCAAAATTTGCAAAGCTTTCGAAGTAGCATGTGTTGCGTCTCGAACGGCCGCGATGACAGTGGTAGATGGCCTTGCGAGATACACCTTAACGAAGCCTCGGCCAATACCGCGGTTGGCACCGGTAATAATAACAGTAGAAGATTTCATAGAATGATTCATATCGACAAGGATTGATGAAGTTGGTGGAAGTTTCTGGTGCAGCCTTGTTGCAGTTGTTTGGGAGACAAATGATATTTATATTCGAATTCGACAATGGCCAAAAATCACTTTGCTGGAGCTAATATCCACAACTCCCCTATCTGGTGATTCTCACTTGCAGAGATTCATTTCGAGAATCTCATCGTCTCGTACAGAAGCAAGAGTGGACTGTGTTTCCTAATCATCAATGACGCAAGTCCGGATCTAAGCCTTTCTGTGCGGCGGATTTTACGGAAATAGGAGTTGAGTTTGCTCAACGCGCATAATAACGTTATTCTAACGTTATTTCACTGTTGTTTCAATCTTGTCGTGGTTGAGATGATAGCGTCCAAGGTCTGATCGGACTTAACTAAAGTCCGCATTGCGTCTGGTGGAGGTTTGGATCATGGCAATCGGATCATAACCTACACCTCGCCTCTCTCCTAGAGCCTTAGGGCTAGAGTTTTCTGGCTTCTCTCTTCTATCAAAGTTTGTTGACGAGTCACGCGTTGATCACTATCAAGGCCTAATCGTCTGCGCTGCGGCGTAACGACTCGAATTACACGCTGCCGTGGCTACTAAGGCATACATGCAACCTCGCTACTGCTGAACATGCGAGAATGCGAAGTCGGTCCTCATGCGCCACCGGGGAGCATGTGCAAGTTCAGCTCTCGGCATCTATCATTTTCTGGAAACACGACGCTCATAGTTCATTCAGAGTCTAACTAGTTAACTGGCCTAAGAGGGCACATTGCCTTTACGCTGCCGGTATTGTTCCAGCAGCTTCTTTCCATAGTCGTTGCCGTTGGGAGTCCTGACCAGGGTGTGAATATGGAATGGCAAAGGCTCTTTGTTGTTCAGGAAGACGCCCGAGTGATGATCAAACTCGACCATGACGACAGGGGAGTGCACCTTGTAGTAAAAAGCGTCCCCATCTTCATATCCACCAATCCAGCAGAACCATGTCTCATCCCAGTGGACAGAAATGTCCTGCATCCGGGCCGCCAATGCCTTTTCCGGTAGGTAGTTGAGGCTCATGGCGACTATCTTGCGAATTACGCTCTGCTGGTCCTCTGAGAATGTCGTCACCTTCACGCCTTCATATGGAACCACTCGGTTGTCCTGAAAGGCGCCTCCCAAGTGTCTTTGGTCGGCCCTGTGATGCCGCCAGGTCGGAAACTCGGAGCCGTTTAGTTTCGTGTAGATCTGCGCAGCCTTTTGAATAGCCGGATCCAGCGACTGCATCAGACGTAGTGCGGTCTGCTCCTGATCGATGAATAGCTCGACGCCCTTGTTGGGCCCTGCGTCGATGACGTTTGGCTCTGCTCCCATGAAGACGGGCGATATCACCATCTGCTTTCCAACCACGAAGCAGTTCATGCAGAGATGATGACCGAAGAGTTGCCAGCCCCATGGCTCATTGACCAAGGGCGTACCAAAGATGACAAAGTTGTAGGAGTTCTCATTGAGGACCTTTGTACCATCGACGACCTCGCCCAGAAACTGATTGACCTTCATGCAGCCATGGGCCTTTTCGTATCCAGCCGGTGATAGACTTGCTCGCATCAGAGCATGCACCGCAGCAACCAAGTCTCTGGATGACTCTTCGAGCCGAACACCGTGTCTAAAGGCGTAAATCTCGGGGTTGATCCAACTCCGCCATTCCGGTGCATCGACGGGCTCCAGGAGGGCCTTTCGCTCCCCTGCCGACGCAACCTCGATGGCATGCTGCGCTGCAGTGGTCATTTGAGCCACTGGGGCCCCAAGATCCTCCTCCGTATCTGCCAGATGATGGATATTGGGGATCACATGACCATCAACGGTGATTCCCTTGTAAGGCTCATGATAGAGCTCCTTCCATGCCTTCATCCAACCAATCATGAAGGGCTCGGAACAACGCAGCTTAGCCCACTGGTAGGTGTCGGATGCCGCAAGCTCCTTGCTCCTTGGAACATCCTTAGGCGGAATATAATTCCGAAATCCCGCCACGGGCCGCTTGGATTCCATTGTTGCGATTTTGACACTTGTGAGGAAGTAAATTGATGAGAAGAGAATGTTGCAGGGCTTGGAGTGGAAAGTGCTGTTGAGTCGATGGAGAAAGTCGAGCACGAATGAAGCTCGCGATGTGGTCAAGAGTTTCGGTTGGTGGTTAACCGAACAAGAAAGAAATGCTGGTGAGCCTCTGTTTCACTTTAAGCAGAAGGACAGTATCACATCGGATATGAATAAGATATAACCCATAGTGCTGTCTCCAGTGGGGCCGATATCTGCTGATGAGAGTCATCTCATACTGGGGACATCTTTCCGCGTTTCGGTATCGCCCGGAAAGGTCGGCGGAGAGTATGGTTCGATGGGCAAAGTGGTAATGCCCAGTTCCGCACCGTCGGTCACAAGTAAATGTACATAATTGTTTCCAGTAACAGCCTGGCATGAATTGGTCAAGCTTTGCAGTCAATTGGACTGTCAATTCAGATCCCAACTGCCCAACTTTGAAACTTGGGCCACTGAGCTTGAGTGAGCTGTATGTGAAATACCTGATTCCGTCGGGAGAGGATAGTGGGCGCGTTGTGACACGCGAGACGTGTGATAGAGTAGAGGTGAAGAACCAATGAGAACACGTCCCCACACATCGTGTTTGATGGCGGGGTAAAACTAACCCGATTCGACCATTGCAATAACCGAAATCCCGGTGGGGGTCCGCGCCAAGTTGCTCAACCGAAATGGGCGGAATACGTAGCTACCCTAGGCATAGAAATAGTTCTCAAGAAGAAAGAAAAAGCAAAAGAATTACTTAGATATCATAGAAAACAAAGGTGTTACTTCATAAGTTTATTAGAACAATTCTATTTATTATATTGGCCTTGTTCTTTCACTATTTTACTCTTACGTAGTTAGTAAAAGTTAACCCAGTTTGAATTCGTAATCTCATGCACTGGTTTATAGCGGGCTAACAGGTAAAGAAGTAAACACGGAAACTTGACACATGAACCGGCTACGGAAATAGGAGAAGAACTCCTAGATGAGGACCCTTAAGTTTCCTAAGGCGGAAAAAAAAAAATTTCTAGTCACGTTGTCCATGGAAAGTTAAGTGTTAAAGAGAAGAAATATAGGACCCCACGTGATGCTCAGCGTGACGGTAAGCGTGATAATGCACGTGATGGCCTACGCGTCTCCTTTACGCGCCACCAAGCCACGAGTGTTCAAATCAAATCGAAACAACATTCAGTGACAAACAGTATGACCGTGTCCATTCCAACAACTTGTGTACTACGTATCTGCAGATGCAACTTGACCCATATCAAGTCGTCATCACTTGACCGATAGCTTGCGCAACAACCAACTAGCTACATCGCCAAAAATTTGCTTCACCCTTCATCTTCCGTCTTTACCTCAGCTGACTGGACTTGAGGCGGAGGATATGGCCATAGCGATGCACAATAGCAATCAAGATCATGCTTGCACCAACAATCGCCGCCTGCGTTCCGAAACTTGCATCGTACCCAACCTTGGATCCCCAAGGCTCCTGAAAGTAGCCGACACTGAAACCACTCATCGCTCGAGCAATGTTAGTCCAACCTGAGACCTCTGCAGGAGCAGAAGGATACGAATCCAAGACATATGCAGTCACGGCAACCGAGGTTGTCATGATTCCAAAGCTGTGCATTCCCCATCCTATGCTGACTGCAGCCACAGAGAGGTGGTGGTGCAGGGCTTGTCCCAGCAAGATCAGACCAGCCATCATGAACAAGGCAGATATGTAAATGGTGACCAGTCGAGCTTCAGGCTCAAACACGCCCTTGTGCTTTCGAACGTAGCGACGAGCGAGATAATCGTTGAAGTAGTGGCCAAAGACTTCGCCAATGAGAACACCGACAATTGGGGAGAAGTAAAGGTATCCCAGCCCATAATAGGAGTACCCATAGCCACCCGCCTCTCTTGGAATTGCGAAGAGAATGGCAGTCGTGATATTGATACCGATTGCCCAAGCGAAGCAGAGCAGACTGGTGACTGTGGTTAGCGCTTGTGAGTGCAACAAGAAAAGAAAGACGAGACTGACTAGGCAAACAGGACGAGCAAGAGGACGGGCTTGAATAAGGTCAAGAAGAACCTCTTGAAGGAATCGTACGCAGTCTCGTAGTATGTAGAATGATGTCGCAGTTGCCAGAGACCAGTGAGTCGGAGCATCCTGGAACCAAAGCCCTGGCCACGAGATGGTTGCTTCGAGGTAGGGACATCTCGATTATACCAAGTCTCATCGAGGAAGGCAATAATGAGGAGCAGGTCAATGCCGACGACTCCCACGCCAAGCCAGAACACGTCCTGCCACTTGTGCGTGCCGCCCACAACAAAGTTGCTAAGTAGCGGGCCCAAGTACGGAGACGTAATGTACAAGAGTGCCCAGAGGCCAATTTTTCGGGCTCGCTCGTGGAAGAAGAAAATGTCTTTGATGAATGCAACGGCGATTGTTTGACCAGATGTGAGAAAAAGTCCTGACATTGCTCGCATGGCGTAGAAGCAGGGAAAGTTGGGAGACACTGCGGTGACGATCGAGAAGACGAGACCGAAGAATGTGGACCAGAACAAGGTGGGAGCTCGCCCGATGAAGGAAGTCATCGGGACCCAGATTAGGCCTCCCACTGCCCTAGAAGGTGACCAAATGTTGGCATGCATCCCGATCGAGTTTCGTGGAGGAGGGACGTGTACTTACATCATCAAGACGCTGATACTATTGGTTTGGTTGATGGTGCCAACAGATTTGTGCCACTCAACCGCCTGCAAGATGATAGGAGCACTGCCAGATGCAGATGCAAAGTCGGCAGTGAGGGCAGCCCAGGCCACCGTGAAAAGGATAAGGTGCTTCTTTCGGGAGGACCAGTTCAACGGATCGTCCATGTCATCTGTTGGCTGAGGAAGCAGTACAGTCTAGGGAGAAGCATCGAGCGTCAGAAGAAAGATACCAGCGTTTTGCAAGGAGCAAGCACTTACATGTCCATCTTTGGCAAGCCGAAGAGAGGTTCCATCAGGACCTGCTACGTCCAGAAGCACTCCAGCTTCTGCGCGAGCCTCCAGTGGGAATGCATCAACCCCAGGAAGCCCATCGGGCTTCTCGGTTTGCGATACATGGTCTGCGTGTGGTTTCTCCATGACCTGTGATCTGTGCATGAAATAAGCTTAATCAACAACTATGTAGCAAGTCAAACAAAGCTACTGCTCATCATTGGAACTGGCCAGAAGGCGTATTCAAATACAACTTCTCAAATGAAAGCTTGAGGATTCAGAACAAAGCCAAGCCCCAGTTCCGAAATTGCGAATCCGGGGCCCCGTGGGGAAAGATGGTGTACTGCGGAGCAAGACTAGTTGATGGCGGATTTACTGGGTGTTCTAAGCCACTCCTGAAATTCCGCAAGGTGTCGCTTACATGGCACCCTGGCTTGAACCAAGCTAGACTGGCCGAGACCGTGCCAGTGGTGAGGCTAACCACTTTGTGGTAATCAGCTGTGTCTCCAAAGAGGTCACTAGACCATGTCTTCCAAGCCTTTCAAACATGTTTCCCCTCATGGCTCACACTCGAATCGAATTGATACCCTGCCACGCCAACATAACTGTCGATGTGATGATGTGTATTGACCAAGTATCATGGCTAATTATAGTGAGTTTTGTATCTACTTACATCTCCAAGCCTTGAGAAAGTTTAATGATCAAGCTGGACATTGCTTAGAGAAGGTTGAAGGGAGAGATCCTTGGCGGCGACAGATCAAACAAGGGGAAAAGGAAGCCCTTGCAGACAAGGTAAATAAAGTTCATACGGAATTGATATTCCGTGTCATGCCGGTGTTTTGATAGGAATTCCCGGAATAGTTGTCCCTAATACTTGTGACCTATAATGTAGCCAACGATAATGCTTGGCGGATTGATTGCGCGGTTGTTTGTGCACCACCCTGAAGTTTTTGGTCCCAATCGTAGCAAGTTATGCACCTTGCCTCCCCAAGAGAAAGAGGGTGGGATTGGATGCATATCTTGATAGCTAACAGAGTGCGACACAAGATGGCAAGATCTAATGCTGAACGCTTCATGGGATTCTTTCTGCGATTTAAACCGGATGACTCGTGACCATGAATTGCTTTGCGAGATGATTGAATCAAAGTGGAAGCCATCCCATTTCAGGCAATTCAATGCACCAGAACGTTCTCATGGACATAGATCAAGTAATAATTCAAACTGTAAACCTAGACAGGAACTAAACTGTGGGAAATTGACTCTCAAAAGAATAAAACATCCGCAAGTGCCTGTTCAATGCAACAGGCTCATACCAGAGCAGCCCTTTACACCTCTGCTGCAAGGTCGTCACTGCTCTGAAACCCGTTCAGGACACCGTTGTGTTTGACACCATTCTCATGCGCCCCGTTCTCCAGCTTACCCTTGGCAGAGCTGAGGACAGCTTCTCTGGGGTGAGGTAGAAGCGCCGACCGCTTGCGCAACTCGGCTGCGGTTTGACAGATGTCCGATCGCGGAAGAACACCAGCGTTCTCGAAAGACTGAAAGGCCTCGATGTAGGTGTCGTAGGTATCATCATACCTCTGCCATCCAAACTTGCGAGCCTTGGATACAGAGCTAATAGTGCACCAAGCCTTGCCGACGGCCCAGTCAAAGAAGTCCCAAGTACCCCAATCAAAGGCTTCGAGTTGACCGCCGTGCTTGGCCACGACTCTCGCCCACACCTCCTTCTTGTCCTTTGACCACTCAGTCATGAGAAAGTTGTTGGCCATACGAAGCTCATCTCCCTTTGCCGCCCATTCGGTGAATTCCGGAACCTATGCATAATATTAGCAATGGACGAAACAACTTGTCTTGTCACAGTATGGGCCTACCTCGATGCCAAAGTGTCGTCCGATCTTTGTCCAGACATGCTTCCACACAAAGACATCGCCGTTTGCGTGGTTGAACGCCTCGTTCTTTGCGTGCTCGGTTGTTACCGCCCACACGCTCATATCTGCGATACTGGGCGCGTACGACGAATCCTCGACACAATAGTTGTAGAAAAACTTGTTGCCGGGGAAGACAGGGGGCTGTCCCATTTCACGACAGCATAGCATGTAAAGAGCCAAAGTCAGAGCCATGGACATGCCGTTTCCTATGAGAATGATTAGCAAAAGGCAGCACGGAAGGACAGAGTGCAAACCTGATGGTGTGAATCCTATGATGCCGTTGGGACGAATGATGTTCCAGTTCCACGACCGCTTGGCAGCCAAGCTGAAGAGAAAGTCTTCCTGTGGATAGTAAAAGTTTTCTCCATGGTCCTCATACCGTTCCATCTCCTCGTGGAGGGGGACTTCACGAGGTCCAAGGTGGGCACCGTAATACTAGCAACCAGTTAGCAAAGCATGGAAGACCACAGTCTTGAAGAAATGACGTACCTTGCCGCCAGTTTGGAGACAGACGCGCTGCAGAGAGCTGGCAGCGACAATATCGATGGCAACGAGAAAATTGTGAAACAATGGGATGTTGCTCTCCCTCAGCTTGGTAAAGTCTGCGGTATGAACGTAGGAGGCGAAGAATGCATGCGTGACATCATGACACAGAGGAGCCATCTTCTCAATCAACTCTTCAACAGGCCTCAGGAAGTCGAGAGCAATGAATCGGACGCGATGATCCTGCCAGAAGTTATGCGTCGGAGTTCGTCGCGACGTGATGATGATCTTGGACCTGTTCCCCCACGCTGTCAGCAAAGTCGATGTATCGTTTTGTTAGGTGCGCAGCCATACCATTCGGACTCGGGCTTGCGAATCAGATTCTCGATGATGGCATTTCCAGTAATGCCATTGGCACCTGTAATGAAGGCGACTTTTCCACGAGGAGGAGCCATGGCTGGTGTTTGAGTTGTGAGTGAGGTGTGAGGAGTGCGAAGTGTTTAGGATACGAGAGGTGTCTAACAATATTCGGGTTTGAGCAAGTGAAGATAGATGTAGTATTTGAGCGACAAGAAATCTTATTTACCTATGTTGTTTTTGCTCGAGTAGAGAGAGTGGCCGGGGACTATTCCGTAGTGGACAATAGCCGGAAATTGCCCCAGTTTCGGAATTGCAACATCTTCCAGGTGAGAGGGGGACAGCAGCCCGGCACGGAACACTGTCGGGTGAATCAGCTAGTGCAAATCTCAGGCAGGCTCTAAAATCTCCATCGAACTGGAAAATGGATTGGGGTCTGGATATACGGATATGGCGAGTATCATCGTGCCGTCGTCTTCTTGCCAATGGCCGAGAATAAGGCCCATCTAAGCAAGCCAACATCTTACCCTTGGCAATGGAAATAGAGAATGTGGAGGCGGTTACTTGTGAAACGCTCGTGAGCTTTTTTGCTTTATCTCAACAGTAATCTATAGCAGCAGAGAAGGATGAATTGTCATTCAAAATTAGTGGGAAGAGAACCAGCAGTATAGTCAAACCCAGAGGAATAGGATACGTCCTGGGTGTGTCCTGGCCAAGTTCTCTTACTATTTTTGGGAATAGACGTTGGGTATAATCGCGAATGGAGCAACAGTAGATATCTACGGGATACGATCACGTGTTAGATGGTGCTCTACTGATGGGCTTATTTCGACCATTTACCTCGTTGCACATAGGCCCCTCAGTTAATGCCGATTGTCTGGGGGCAAACTGCAATGATCTTTCTTCTGTTGAATTCACTATACGAGTTTGGTGACATCGATAGGCCATTAGAGAAGCGACAAGATGCGTTTTCGTGTCAGCTTTCATAGCCAATGTGTTTAAACACGAGGCCTTGAAGATATCGTAAGGTGCCCACTGGAAAGAGTTCATGAGGGCCGCGCGGACTGAATTGACACCAACGCCGGGGAAAAAAGGACCAAGTTACTCGATTTCGACAATGCTATCGAAAACATGCTTAAAGCACCTCTGATCTGCCAGAGGTCTTCACACACTGGCTTGCACCCGGATATTCGCAATACTTGCGGGGTCAATCACTAGCAACACCGCTCATGAACCGCGACAGGGCAGACAGCGGGACCAAGAACTGATGCGATGGAGTGTCGGCATCACGGTAAGTGTCAAGTCAAACTTTGATGTCTTAGTAAACCTCAAATCGAACAGTTGAGCAAGTAAGTTGGTGAAGGAGAGCAGTAGCATAAAGCCCCAATGCAAACCCTCGAGAGAGCGCTGTGTAAAGGCATAATTTAAATATCTCAGGCGCTAGTAGTGTAATTCATGACTTCTGGGTATAGTTCTGCAACTAACCCAGGTCGATCGGACGTGTGAGGAGTGTTGTTATGATACTGGCGCTCCCCAAGACCGGAAGAGACAGCTCTGCGTAACCGCCGGCAGCCTTGGACTGGAGATGTACCGGAGATATCAGTCACATTGTTGGACTCTGTTTTAGGCTGGTCTCTGGACTTGGAGTTCTTAGTCCTTTGCTGTCTCTCTGGCGAGCTGGTAGTGGCCTCGCCTACCTACTATCAGATGTTTGCCTCATCGAAACCGAACGACAGCGGGTAGGTGGCCTGTACAAGCGCTGGAGCATGAGTAAATCACTTGAAACGAAAGCAAGTTGGTAGAGAATGGAGACATCTGACCACGCGGGGACTCTGGGCCACTAGCGTGGCTCGCTTGGCTGGTTTCTATCATGTTCCGAAAACCCGAAAACCCGGTCTCGGACATTGGTGATCTCCCGCTTTTTCGTTTCTCCAACCATCTCCACTCTGAAATCGTTACCATGCCGAGACTACTTGGTGCTCAAAGCCGTGATCATACTGCATCATCAACTACGTAGTTCCGAGGTTTAGGAAAGATGTCGTGTGGGATAGTAGTCGGCAAAGCATCATGGAAAAGAATTGATGAGGTGGTTTCCAAGTTCTAGTCGAATGAATGATCGAAATATTGCAGTTTATTCTGTACGAGAAGTAATCCCCGAGGGCCTGGCTTAATCAATGTCCGGCGAGTCTATCACCGCAGATTCGAAGACATTCTGACTGCTATGATTGAATAGCATAAATTGGCAGTTTATAATTTTCTATGGCCACTGTTATCCATTGATTCTGTTCCCGGAATGCTGTGTGTGACCACTAACCACCAAGATCTGTCTACACTTAGGGGTGGCTGGTTAGCAAGTGAGATTTCCTCAACACCAATGAAACAAGATCCCCACTCCATAACCCTCGTGATGTCTAACCACGGCAATATCACACGGCTACCAACACGGAGCCCCTTCTGAGTCTCCTTGGAAGTGAGGGGCGTACGCCGCCTTGAAAAACGGGTATTCACAGGTGGCACCGGAATTCCGTGGTGATTCTTTCCGGAACGACAGCCATATCATCCATGCGCCAACCAGCTTCTGTTAGTTAACTATCTTCAGCCTCTTACCGTCGTGGAAAGGCAGTCCAGATTCCTCTTTTAATAGGTCTAAATTTGTCCGTCTACAAGGGTCGAGCTGTTGTCGTTGCCTGCTGAATAACGATTTGCCCTCCATCGTCCCCAAGTCGCACCCCCCAAAGTAAGAACAAGCTTTAGCGTCCATCCAAATATGTCTGATCTCTTATACTGACATCTTGTGTCAAGA